>CEMS01902685.1:5468-21448 GCA_900068915.1 Megacollybia platyphylla | reverse complement strand
AGAAGACTGTGAGGACTGTGAAGAAGACTGAGACACCGAAGAAGACTGGGTAGAAACAGCTGAAGAAGAAGACCGAGTCTGAGTTGACTGCAGGTTGTCAGAAACCAAGGTGGAGATTCCAAAATTACGCACGGTGTCGGTGCTGGGATCTGCCGTGATCATAATCGTAGTCCGCTCTGTAACTGTAACAGTCATGAATCTCGGGGACGACGTCGTGTTCGTAGACATTGTAAAAAAGAAAAAGAAAGATTATGCATTTCGACTTGGTTACCGCAACATCTTCATCCCACATGACTTCATTCAGCTCCATCGCCTATGACCTTCTCGACAAGGTAATAACTCCGCGAATTCCATATTGTGTCCAACGCTCTGCAGGGTCTTATTCCAGACTTTCTATTGCGTCCAGCAATCCGTTTTCTTCTTCGCCAACGGTTGCGTCAAATCGACCATGGCTCTCTGCAGGCTAACCACGACGCCAAGATGAAGTGGATTGAAGGTTGGTCACTCCCCTCTCTCGCCTTATTTCTTGCTGAGCATCAAGACGTCCGTGCCCGCTCTATCATTGGAGAAGTCCCCGAGAAGGCGAACGAACAACATTATGAAGTACGCAAGTCGATCCGATCATGGAGCCCAACCTTAACATAGTCAGGTGTCCACTAAATTTATACTCTCGACGCTTGGACCTCTAGCAAAATATTCATGTTGTCTCTATCCTTCGGGAAAGGAATCGCTGCAGGAAGCCGAAATTCTCATGCTCGAGAGCTATTGTGAAAAGGCCCACTTGAGAGACGGCATTGACATCCTCGATCTTGGTTGCGGCAAGTTACCGCCATAGCCTTCCTACTGATATTCATTCCTACCAGGCTGGGGAAGCCTCTCTCTGTTCCTCGCAAAGGTCAGCACTGTTCGCTTCGGGTCGTTCCATGCTCACTATAGTTTGAAGAAATACCCTAATTCCCGCGTCGTGGGCTTGTCCAACTCTGTAACCCAAAAGAAACACATCGATGCGCAGTCAGAGGCATCAGGCTTAACCAATATTGAGGTGCGTTTACACCGTGATCGCTCCACTATGTGTGACCGTGTTTCAGATCATCACTGCTGATATCAATTATTTTGACTTTGGCGGTGAACGCCAGTGCGAAGCATATAAATAATCTATGCTCTCAACTTGACCTCCCTCTCTAGGTTTGATAGGATTCTTTCCATCGAGGTCAGAATACCTCTCGTTCCTGATCTTCAACTCACTTTCCTCAGATGTTTGAACACATGAAGAACTACGAGGCCCTTCTTAAAAAGGTGTCATCTTGGTTGCGCCCATCTCAAACAGAGGACTCCCTGCTCTTCATCCATATTTTCTGTCATCGCACCACTCCTTATCACTTTGAGGAGGACGATGGTTGGATGGCACAGACTTTTTTTTCTGGTAACTTGGTACTTCTCTCGCGCCCATGTATGTGATCTAATTCTTTCAGGGGGCACCATGCCATCTCATGATATGCTGGTCTGTACTGCAACGGACATTAGCATATAGGCTCATATTGGATGTAGCTATATTTCCAGTCAGATGTGACACTCATTCGGAGCTGGTATATCCCTGGGAATCATTACTCTAGAACCCTCGAGGATTGGCTCAAGTTGCAAGACAAGAATGCCAAAGGTGTTTCCTATTACGTGTTTATTCTCAGTTCTCACTAACTGCAACAGTCGGGCTTGAAGACCTACAGAAAGACGCGATGTCAAGAGGATTGAATCCAGTCGAGGGCACAAAGACATTTAATAGGTGACTTCGACCTCTCCTTAAATTCAACATTCACCGTCCACCAGGTTCAGGGTATTCTTCATGGCATGCTCCGAGTTGTTCAGAATGGAGAATGGAGAACAGTAAGTGCCTACTACATGATATCTATTTCTGTAAACATGGCCAATAGATGGGGTGTCGGTACCTATCTTTTCAAGAGGAAGTAGGCTGGTGGCCATCTCAGCACGGTTCTGTCTCCGCCGTCTTGCCTCTTCTTTGATTTTCAATGCATCATTATCCTAGCTTTTGTTGCCACATCTTCATGGAGTATCTTAGAGTTTGGACAGCTTTATTCTCAATCTTATTGTTGTGCCCTTGCGCAATGCGATTGCATTCAATTCAGACCTCAACCTCCTCCCGTTATGGCTTGAACTCGCAAGATCCGTCCGTACCCTGTAGTGTTCTCTTCTACAACAGAATCTTGAAGGTTCTCCAATTCTTTCTTTTACTCCACAATCGGTGGTTCCTCTCATGGCTGTAACTCACTCAAGTCAGCTGCATCCTCATCTTGATAGAGACTATCATGCATTGAATTAAGGTAGACAGACTTACAGACTGTCGGCGTGCTCGACTAAAGCATCCGTATAATTACTATAAATAAACTTAGAACAGGTGGCTGTGCTGCTTACACCCTCTGACTTGTACGACGATGAGCGCGTATCCAACTCAGTCTCCGCCCTCGTACGGCACACCTGGCTCCACAAAGCAGCAGAGAAACGATGACAGAGATCCTCTTCTCGGCACAAGCAGTGCTTTCTACGACCAACCAGACCCCAGCGAAACCCCCGACGATTTCAAGGTAAAGTCGGGCACAGCACAATCGTATCCAAAGACTTAACTTTGCCAGTACGGCGTCACTGTATCCGATAGCTCGCCAGAGATTCGCAATCAGTTCGTCAGAAAAGTGTACACCATTCTATGTAAGTCCAATCTGTCTATCCACGAGCAATTGACTCCTTATAGTTTGTCAAATCGTATGTTGTGCTAGTACTCTTGAACTGGGGATAAACAAACTCTAACAGCTCGCGACGTGCATTGTAGCTGGTGGCATTCGAGGTTCTACTGTCGCAATTTCATGGGTGCTGCAAAAGTGACGTTCTTTTCATCCCGCAATTCTGCACTAACATATCTTGTAGCATCTGGGCCTTCTATGTTCCTCTTTTCGGTACTCTCATCAACCTCGGCTTACTCTACTGGAAACGCCACTCTCACCCTCTCAATTTCTTCCTGCTCACTACATTCACTGCCATGGAAGCATTCACTATTGGTAATTGTCCAAGTTACCTTGAAACAGAATCTTTCTGACCCTTGGCAGGTGTTCTCACTGCTTTCTATGACACGAATCTGGTCCTCCAGGCCTTGTAAGTATATATATCGTACTACGCCCATTTCTGACTCTTGGCGTTCTAGACTGATAACCCTCGGCGTCTTCTTGGGGCTCACGCTCTTTACCCTTCAGAGCAAGGTTTGTTTTATTTTTGGCTTCTTTGCCTGACTTACTGTCCGCAGTATGACTTTGAAGGCTTGGGACCTTTCCTCTTTGGCGGTCTTATGGCGCTAGGTAACTATTGCCCTCCCTAAATTGACTCGTACTTCATCCCATGTAGTTTTCACTGGCTTCATTGGCGTTTTCCTGCCTTTCAGCCGAACAATGGACCTTATATATGCAATTGGCGGATGTCTCATTTTCAGTGGTTATGTAGTCTATGACACTTACATCATCAACTCCAAGCTCTCTCCAGACGAATATATTGTTGGTGCTATTAGCTTGTATCTTGAGTAAGTTTCTATGTCACTCTGAACATCGCGCTGATATATTTCCAGCTTCATCAATCTCTGTGAGTTCGACGGTGCCAGAATCCGTTTGTTCTAACCTGTTGCAGTCTTGAATATTCTCCGTCTCCTCAACAATCTTCAAGAGCGCTGAGGGAGATGGAAACTACGTTGTTGCTAAGCGTTGCTGTAATATGTTGGTTTCATTGAAATCTAATCCATCCGATCCATATTCAATCAAGAGCTACATTGCTACATTTAGTATCGATGGCCAGCAAAGTAATAAAAATACAGCAGTCATGGTCCAATGAGAGTAATTAGTTAGCTAATTATAAATGAAGGTGAAGTGAGATTATGATTCTTGTGCGTGTCTCGTCAGATGTCGTATGTCTTCATTGTCCAGAACCAGTGATTCACACTGCTATAGGTGAGTCGAATGGATTGGTGACATCAAAAGGATTGACAGAAATGCTTTTACGAGGCGTAGCGCGGTCGATAGTTACACTATGTTCGTCGTCAAAAGGCGTCACAAAAGGGTTCTCAGCCGAAGCGAACGAGGCTCGTGTTGCCGATGGAAGTAGCAAGCCATTAGGGACGGAAGAAGATCGACGATGAGGTGGGAAGGGGGGTACCAACACGGAACCAGGAGCTCGAGAAGAATAATAAATGGACGAGGGTGGAATGCGCTGTTTGCCTAAACCTGCTTCCCCAAACCCATGGTGGAGTGGGGGCGCCAGTGGAGTCGGTCGTAATGGAGCTGGGACGAAGGGTTGTTCTATAACAGCGGTCACGTCAGAAGGAACAGCAGACCGTGGTTTCGCCTTGGGTGTCTCTGGCAGTGATCCCTGTCTCTTTGCGCTCATCCAACCGATATTGGTCGGAGAGACAGACCAACGAGAGCGCGCAGCATCGGGGAACTCTGGTTCAACACTAGATGGTGGATCGATGGAGATCCGTAGGTTAGGTCGTCGGCGCTGAGGCTCTGAAGTCGTATTCTGCTTCCTGTTCAGCATTGATGCCACTCGTCCAAACCAGGCGGTGTTTCTGGTCTCCGCTTGTCCCGAAACGCTTTCGCTTCGCTCCTTCATAAAAGCCTTCTTGGATATGGCTATAAGTTTCATTGGCTGACTAATGGTGCCCGGACGCGGCAATTCAGCCTTCTCGCTAAAAAAGCTATCCCAGCTTTTCTCCGTTGGGATGTCAGCATTAGTTCGGAGAGGGGATGCAGAACGGAACGGATTGAAGCTTCCGGTGGGTTTGGGAGAGGGAAGCGGAGTGAATGATGACAGATTCTCATGAGATGTGCCCCCTGTTTGCGTGCCCTCTGTAGAAGGGCGTGCTCGGAAAGGCACTACGAGACCATTGAGGGCATCTCTCTGGCTGTTCTGCCACCTCCGCTTCTTCCTTTTCTCCATGAGTTGCTTCCCATAGGAATGCCACATGATGATGACAAGCCCCATGAATACGACTATACCCCATAATCCCATGAATACAAAGAACATTATGCGTTCTTTCTCTAGGGACACAACGTACGAGTTGACCAGCTTGCCAATGATACTTGAATTGTCGTCACTGCCGCTACCAATCGCAGCAGCAGCAATAGGCTGAGTGGCTTCGTTTATGGAGGCCTGGGACAGTACCAAAATGCTCTGATTGACACGAGGAATGTCAATCTGAAGGTTGTCATGCAAGAAAGTCAAGGCCTCTTCGATGGCGTCTACTTTGGAACCGATGAAGCATTGAATAAAATCTTGGGCGGGTTGTTCAAAAAGTGTGCCGTTGAAAAACAGAGAAACAGTGCTTTGAATATCAGCGTAAAACGTTGCAATCGTGTCATTCAGTGTAGTCGTGGTTCCATTCACCCAGCCGAATAAACCATTGTTGATGCTAGATTGGACTGCATCCACCCGTGTGTTCACGTCATTAGCATATGCGGATGACTGATTATACATGCTCGCGTTGATCGACGTGGCGATAGTATTGGAAAAGTCAGAGACTACGGCGGTAGCCTGGTCTGAGTATTTTGCTCTGAGAGGACCAATGGCTGCCAGCTGGATCTCCACGGATAGAAGGCCAACGAGGCCGATAGCGAAACATGCAAGAGCTGGAGGGTGGAATATGTAATGGAAAAACCACGAAAGATGGATATGCTGCGAGGTGGTTAGACGAAGTCGGGCAGAGAGCGTATTGGTGATGCGTGTCAGAAGTGGATGCGATCCGTTGGCTTGAAGCATAAGAAGGTTATGATCTGTCAACGTTACTTGCGGAATGTTGCCCTTAGGATCCGGATGATACATCGTCGGATCCGTTGTCCACGCCTCTCGGGTATATTGCAGATGGCGATGCATGCAGCGCCACTTGTACCACTCTAATAGGCAGTTTAAAGCAATCAAAATGAGGGCAACGGCTATCAAAATGATAATGCCAATTTTCGTCAGCTTTACGAGATCCTGACTGAGATTATCGACAATGGAGGTGTCAAGGTCTCCGCAAAATGAAACTGTGTTCTGCTCGGGAATAGGCAGGACAGAAGAGTTGAAGGAGAGCCCTGAGAACGTCTCATTGATGTCTTGCTTCAACAATTCAAATGGAGTGTCAATGCTGGTGGGAGTGTCAACAGTCGTTAAGAAATCAAATATCCACGTACAGGGAATCAATCTTTTGCTTCAGATCATTAAATGTAGGGAGAGAACTATTGAGTTGAGTAAGGGCGTCTTGGAACGTTGACGGGAGCGTGACGTTCTGTAGCGAGGAAAGGTCGGGAACAGATATCTGTGGTGCTTGGATCGTGCCGAATGGATTGACTTTATTAATACCATCAATGGCGCTCTGAATAGCAGAATTGGCAGATCCAATGTCATTCTGAATTGCAGTGCGTATTCCATTGGCAGCAGTCTCGACTAAGCCGTTGAGCTAGCTCAAGTCAGTACATGAAATTGTATACGCTTGCGTACGGACCTCGTTAACTGCGGCTATGAGAATTGACAGTCCTCCCTGAATGACAAGTTCGAGCAAACACAAGAAGGTGGAACGATATGTATCTATAATGAAATTGATGATTGCTTCCATGACTGTCAACGACAGAACTAAAGCAGCACGAGCAGCGTTCATCGAGTCATTGACCGCATCTGCAAATTGCTGATTTGTGGCAATTGCCATATAACGGGGCATGCTAGCTGCAGCGGTGGCGGCCTGCTCTGCGGCTTTGCAGCTTGCGAGGAGGTCAGCCTTTGCAGACGCGGCTGCATCTTGAGATGATTGAAGAGAAAGACTCAAGCGAAAAGCTACAAAGATTATTGAGAGGATGGGATACGCCAGCCAAGTTAGAGAGAGGAGATGAGGAAGTTGAAGATAAGGTTTGAGCGTCGTTGAACGAGGGTCGTAGTTCGGAGGCAGCGATGGGGACATGGTCGGCCTGCGACAGGAATGAAGGAAGGAAGAAAATGAGACCGCAACGCCATTCCCTTTAAGCACCGTTAAAAGAACAAAAGTGCGAAGAACAATGGCGACTCTATTGTTAACCACGGATCACGTGAATGATTTACGCGATCATTCCATAACTGACATAAGCAGTTCATTCAGCGATCACTTTGAATTTCCATAGTACCAGAGGTTCGCGATGGCTACGATGGCTGCGAAGCAACTATCTTTCTTTCTTTTCTTTCCACTGCAGCGGCGGCATGCTCCTCCTGCTTCTTTGTCTGGTCGCTTGCGTGTTTCTGCCTGCTACTGGCCTGGAATTCCAGGAGGTCAGTGATCAAGTCGGACCTTGTGAACGATTTCAGTTGCAATGGTCCGGCGGAGAATGTAAGTGTCACCCTTTCAGAAACTCATGCCTAAGTACGTGTCTCTTTATCAGCTCCTTTTGAGCTCGATGTGGTTCGTAAAGCATGCACTTGATCTCGTAGCTAACCCGAATTCTTATTGTCCAGGAGTAAGCGCTCGGTTGTGTCTCGTTTTTTTTTTTTACATTTCCAAGAATACCGCGTTCGAACGGCGACTTTATTAACACCAGAAGTTTCACAACATATGATCGCTCTTTTGACTTCAGCTTGGATGGAGAAGAGCTTGAGTGTAAGTTTCACCCTTGATATAACTATGTCTTTCGAATTAAATCACTAGCAAACGTCGTCCTTGTCAGAGTATGGGACAACACAGGTGCAAGAGTCAGTACCGGCTCGGTGCCTGTCAACAGTTGAGTGTTTTCCTCTCGCTTACACTCATTCACCGGGACCCTAGACAATGACTGCACATCCACTTCTAGTCAGTCTCAGTCTCGGGTAACGGCTTCTAGTCAGTCTCAGGTAACGGCTGCGAGTGTTGCGTCCATATCGTCTGCAGCTCGTAGCACTATTCCAACGAATTTTATTTCAACCACAGTGACCTCTTTCGTGACCACACCTCGTAGTACTATCACAACCGGCTTTGTCACTTCGACCACAGTGACGTCTTTTGTTTCTCTATCAAGGTGCGTGTCTGTTGGCATATGCGGATGATTTCACACACCTTTCGTTGCAGTACGTCCAGTTCGTCTGCTCATTCACAGGCCACCAGTCCTGTCACGACTGCGAAGAAGCGGCTTTCTCCAGGAATCATCGCGGGCATAGTGTTGGGGACTGTGTTTGTTGTGCTACTAGTCATTTCATTGGTGTGTTTCTGCAGACGCCGCAGACCCATACGCCCTGGAGCCGTGATTGAGCCGTTCTCTGAAGCAGGTATGCTTGAATTTGATCTAATACTACGTCATCACCATTATAGATCCACCTCGCTATGGCAGTAGCACTCTGTCTTCACCCCTTGCTTCTAAAAGACGGTTTCAGGTTCCTCTTTCTAGCGTTGCTGGGCCAGACATCGAGGAAGCACCGAGCTTTTTAGAAACGAACGGCGGAGGTTCCAGAGTGACGTTGAACAGAATCCAAGAGATTCAGATGATGCTCACTCAACTTGAGGAGGACACCAGAGCAGCCCAGATGGAGCATGATGTACCCACTCAGATGACATCACCACCTGCATACGTCAGCTAGGATTATATTACTACTGTACATATATTACTCTCGTGGATTCAAGGATTGTAACTTAGACTACCGATTAGGTACACTTCACGTGTCCAGACGCGTCGCGATTATATCACGTGACAGTTGAACAACTTCACACTTTACAATGCTGGCCATTACGACGACAGACTCTTTGGCATGTCTCGACGCGGTCCAATTGAAATCCACTTTCTCGTCTGCTCCATCTTGCCTGTCTTTGATTACGCCACCCAGAGCAGCGCAGTGGTCTACGGACAACTCGGCACTTTACCTCGCCTCAACCAATACGATTCAGAAATACGAGCCTGATATCAACTCCATCAAAGACGTGCATGCATTTGATGACACAATAAGCCACCTTCTCGTGAAAGACAAAAGTTCACTTATCTTTGCATCCGCAGAGAAAGTATATATCCTTGAAGATTCCACTGTCAGACTCTTGTCATCTCATTCCAGTCCTATAACATCCATCGCTATTTGCATCGACACATCCCTTCTGGCATCCACATCATCTACTGCTGTCTATGTTTCCAACCTTAATCTCGACTCACAAACAATCCTGCGAGGTTTACCTTTGACCGACAACAAAATAAATGCGTGTGTTTTTCATCCACATACCAGAACAAGGCTTTTGCTAGGTACGTGTCATTTTCTTCTGTAAAGTGAATCATTTGACCGTGTCTCAGGTGTTGGGAAACAACTGGTTGTGTATGATACATCCAAGCCCTCAGGCCCCATCAAAACCATTGCAATGAATGAAAATTGTATCGGTGACATAAATGCGGTGGTGTGCAGTCCGTTTAGCAAGACCCTGGTTGCCTGCTGTACTTCTGGTGGTAATGTTGGCCTTGTAGACCTTGACAAAGAAAAGGGGTACTTATTCTTCTTCCAGTGTGGATAATACTCACCTGTTCAAGGTTGTTCCGTACTTTGAATATCAAAATACCACTCACGTCCATGGCCTTCTCGCCAGAGGGTGCCACGCTATACCTGGGCACTGGAATTGGCAAACTTCTGATGGTGGACCTCCGCTCGCTAGAGAAGGCTCCTAAAACCATTGTAATAAGTGGAACTGGAGCCAAAATAGAGACAATGAGTGTCCAGGTAATCTCCCTTCCTCCAGTTTTGAAATGTAGATTCATTGGCCTGTAGAAAAAGTCAAAGGCCGCAGACAAGACGGATACAGCGGTCTCCAAAAAAACTACCAGAAAAGCTGCAAGTGGTATAGGACAGAAAGCGGTTTCTCCAAAACGGCCAAGGTCTTCGGCAACTGGGCGGTCCCCAACGAGTGCAACTCGTCCTTCACCAGTCCCAAATCGTGGTAAATCTATTTCATCTTCTCAGGCGGACAGCCTCAGTGCAAAGCGCGGAGAAACAAGTGACAGATCTAAGGCCAGTCCACCCGAGAAGAAAATCAGTGGTGCCCCTACATCTTCAGGGAAAAAATCTTTGTCCTCTTCGTCTTCTGCAGCGTCCCACCGTACTGTCACGAGGGACCACGTCCAAACCCGAAAGCTTCCATCCGCTCAAGGCAAGGCGCTGTCCACTGCGAGTGGCTCCAGTCCTTCCATAGCCGACGATAGCATATCACCAGATTTACCGCACGATTCAATGACACCGCTTCGTGAGAAGCCGAGTGCCAAAGCAGAAATAACGCCAGACGTCGATCAGTGGATTGGAGTTGATAAGCTCAAGGGAAAGGGGGAGACGAATAGAAAGGGGAAGGAAAAGCTTGTCGAAGGGGATAAGGAAAATGAAATTGAAGACGAATGTGACAGTATGGCTATACAACTGTCGCCTCGACGTCCTGTGCAGCAATCGGCTCCTCCATTCCAGAACTCACCCTTGCGGCAAGCAATCTCCAACTCATCTGCTGGTTCGGCTCAAGAACTATTGCGCGGTGTGGTTCGCGAGGCCATGTACGATTTCCAGCAGGAGACAAGAGCAGAGTTGACGAATCTGCACCTGGACCTTGTGAGGGCAGGGCGAGGATGGAAACAGGAGCTCCGGTTATTGATGGAGGAATACATTGGGGATCTTAGGGATCTTCGAGATGAAAATAAGAGGTTAAGAGAGGAGAATGAGCGACTACGTCGTGGATACTGATTGTGTTTACGTAATGCCGTTGCAAACACTTGCCAATTCACTAAATGGCGACTTCGCTCGATGCTGAAAACGAAAAGACGGTGCAGAGCAGTTCATTGACGTCGCCCCAAGAAGATGAGAATAGGATCAGACTGTCACGAACGACCTCCACGCAGACGGATTCGACAAATCCTAAGGAATCATCTTCTGAGCCACCAGCAAAGACAGTTTCTTCTTCCGATGTTCCGTCAAGCTCTTCGCAACAAGACTTGCTGCAATCCACATCACCTGTAGAACCACTTGTCCAAGAATTTGGGCCTCATTCAAAACCGGCGACCAAACGGACATCCAAGTGGGCCAAGCAAAAGGTCCTGCATCCGGAAGATGGATGGGATGACAATACGCAGGTGAATGGGTCTGTTATGGAATACGAGTCCTCGGTTGAAACGCTACGTCGTACGTCGTGACACTCTCGAGGTTCAAACAAATTGTTCGAATATTCCAGGCATTGCTTTACCTGCGCGGCTCGTACAACTAAAGCCAGCATCTGGAGGATCATGGCTTTTTGCAAAAACATTTGTGGATGCAGATTTCACCGCAGCTGGAAAGTTGCACATTCCTCCGTATTCTACCAAGGAAGAAAAGAGTACTAGAGACAACACTTACGTCCGTCTTGCTTCTCTTCCATGGATATTGCTTATTGGAACAGATATTCTACGTGATTGAAGGGGCAGTCGAAGCCAAGATACATCAAACGCGCTATGTGCTAGCTCCAGGTGCTATGTTCATGGTTCCACGAGGTAAAAAATATCCGCTGGGCTGTCCATTTCATAGCTCAAACCTTCAGGAAATCATTACTCTCTTGTAAACATGTCTGAACGCACAGCCAAACTTGTCTTTTTCCAGAGTCGACAAGTTTCGGCGCCGTCTCGACATACTGATGATCCAATCAAGTTGGCAACAGAATCTACAGTCTCGCTGCCCCAATTTCCAACCTCCAAGGCCTCCATTCTTCTTGGTTTGATCCTTGAGCGCCTTGTTAAGCTCTTTGGCAAGTACCGGGTGCTCATCTTTCAATGGTATCTCAGGACCAGTTTCAATGTTGCTCGACACATCACGCGTCCTCGCGCGTACATTCTGTGTTTCCTTCTGGGATTTTTCCTAAGACGTTTACCCTTCACTGGCGCGTCAAGGATCAAAATCCAGATTGTCCGTCCCCAACCATGAGCGTCGGACATCTCCAAGTATAATATCTCCATGTACTGTATAGAAGTGTAACGATTTTGTTGGCCAAATCATAGAAACGTTTGCATTCACAAGATAGGTTGCTTTACTGCGTACATTTACATTCTCTGTGCCCGGTCCCTGATAGCAGTGAGCGCGCTCATTCGACGACTTCTAGACCTGGCGAGATGCTGCGTAGAGCGTTCCAAACGTGCACTGGATAGATTCCTACTATTCAAATCGTGCTGCTCTGAAGGCGTGTCGCTGGGAGATGGGGCTTGACTACTTTGCGGGTCGGATGGAGAAGGTACGGTGTTTGGAGAAGAGTTGTAATCGGCGTTTCGAATTTGGCGTCTTCCTAGAGAGTGTTTCCCGCTCGAGTAAGAACCAACAGCTTCGAGTCGACGTCTCCCGTTCATAAATGAGCCGATATTGAGTGGCACAGACCGTTGTTCGACACCATTGTGAGGGTCTGCGACTCGCTCGTGGGCTAGTTGTGCAGCTGGCGATAAAGCTGCAGGCAACGCCTGTACAGAGATAGAGATACTGAGCAGAACATAAAAGAAAGATCGCATTTTGGTCTTGTAGTATGTTGAAAGAGAAGGCTGACAGTCACATGCCATTACTGTGATCGTGAATCTTCATTACGTTTACATCTAATGTTTTTCTCTAATCCTGAATTATGCTGCCGTAGGACTCAACTTGCGACCCTTAACATTAATCCTCTCAATCTAAAAGGTATAGGTTAAGACTGTTCGGAGAAAGAGCGATCACTTACACCCAATGCTATGAAAAACGTCACTCCAGCAAACGCAATAGGCGGTATGAATGTAGTATCCAAGGCCTTCGCATAAGCCCGTAAGACATCTCCCAGTACAGCCGGGGGAATAACGTTTTTCAACTGAGTTGCGCCTGTGTTAAGAACCAGGTTTGGATCAACTGAAGGAGCATATTTGGGCACATCTGCTAAGAGTCTGTTGCTGAAGACGTTCTGAGCAATAGAAATAGCTATTGCACCGCCAAGCGAGTTGAAAAATAGTACAATAGAAGCTGAAACAATCATGAACAACAATTGCAGATGCGGGAACTATGCTGCTTACTTCCAACGGGCGATAGTTCCGGTTTCAGGGCTACTTGAACTGCAAGGAAAGGAACTTGTACGGCAGCACCTGCACCTATACCAGAAAGTAGCTGAAATCCTAGCCACTTTCCAGTGTTGGAGTCCACGTTGAGAGTGGAGATGGAAGCGCAACCAGCAACGTATATGAGGGATCCCACCCATAAGAAATCGGCATAGTTTCCTGTCACAGTGATAAAACCGCCGATGACAATTGAAGCTAGAGTGATGGAGACCAGATATGGAATCGTACGAACTCCGGAGCCAACAGCGCTAGTGTCCTTGATGGCTTGAAAGTAGAAGGGGAGGTAATAGATGTGACTACAAAATTAGTCTTTGAATATCCAATTGGAATTGTAACGCACATGTACAACGCCATGCTAAAGAAGCAGGAGAATAGGGCTGATACCAGGACCGACCTTTGTCCTAGTACAGACGGTGGGATTGTGGCCATGTCCTTTCTCCAGAATTGAATGGTGATGAACACTGCGATCAGCAGAACAAATCCTATTAATAATCCCCATATCTTGGAGTCTTTCCATGGAAACGTGGTACCTCCCCATTGCAAAGCTAGTAATAGACAGGTGATTCCGCCAATGAGGAATACAGCACCAAGGATATCGATTTGAGCTAGCTTTTGCTTGAGAGAAAGGGAGCTGGACCCCTGACGCGGAGAAGTGAAAAATACCAGGACTGCTAAGAAGGCGAACCCTCCAAAGGGAAGATTGATCCAGAAACACCAACGCCAAGAGAGCTTGTCTGTAAATGCGCCTCCCAAAAGGGGACCTACGACAGAGGCGATGCCGAACATGCTGGACAGACAAGCGACATATATGGCTCTTGTTTCGAGGGGAACAGAAAAGTTGATGATGTTCAAACCTCCAGAGAAGACGGCAGATGCACCTATTCCGGCGATGGCACGACCGACTATAAGCATCGGAGAGTTTTTGGCAGCGGCGCATACGATGGAGCCAGCTAAAGGATGGATACGAGGCTCAGAAAGGGAAACAAGAAAAGTGCAACAAACCTTCAAAGACAACGATGGCAATCAAGTAGGTATACTTGACATTAAAATTTGCATAGACTTTTCCGAAAGAGGGTTGGAGGGAAGTGAGGGTGAGCAGATATGCCGAGCCATACCAGCCGACATCTTCAATAGAGTCGAAGACTGAGGTTATTGTGGGAATGGCAGTGGCTAGAATAGGTTAGATGTCATGATACTGGATGTAATAGCACAGACCAATGATTGTGTTGTCGAGAGCGACCTAAGGGCTGAGATTTTGTCACGTTTGTGAGAGAACACCTTACCATAAAAGAAGCGAGACAGAGACCGAAAGTTATAAGAGCCAGTTTGGGGCCTGAAGGATACTGAGTGGCGTCGTGGTTGAGCTCTGCATTGTGGACCGTAGTTTTGTCTGAAGCGGGAGCAGTGACGGTGGCCTTGTCATCCAATTCAGAGCTGCGACTGTTAGAGCGAGTCAACTTCTGTTCTGCTGCAGGCTCTTCAGTTTTTTCCGACATTCTGGAGAGCAAGTCAAGCCAAGAAAATCATCACCGCTTCGCAATTAAAACAGTGTTTCGGCCGCCGGTGTTGTCAGCAGAATTTGGTTGGTTGACCACATGTTGATAACGCTTAACTTTGTTGGAGCCATAGCCAGATTCCAAGTAATTCCAAGTAGTAACGTAGTTTAGGATCGGCGTCGAATTCATAACCGGGCGTAGCAAACTTGTTTTGTTTTGTCATGACTTCGCTCTTTTCATATTCCACAGAACGCTGGACAGCCCAGCTCATGGAGAGTCTCGCTGCAATCGCAGCTGGGCTTGGCCTGCGATGTGTCGTCGACGTCGTCAGCCATCAGGACCTTAGAATTGCTGCGACGCTGATCGGACTCTGGGAGGGCATCGTTCTCCTCCATTTTGTGCAAAAAATGCGTCGTTCTTGGGATCCGTATGTCGCATTTGGAGTCAGGCTGTTCGTCGATTTTCTCGTCACCGAGTCGGTGTCGAGACTGGTTCTGGTTTTGCTGTGGACCGTCATTGGCATGGTCGGGGCCGACATTGCGCCCGGCATCTGGGAAGACACTGGAATGCGAAGAATCTGGAGCCGATTTAGACGCGATTTGCGTTCAATTTCTCGTTCTGTGCCCTCTGTTGCCCTCTTTCCAAAGCCGCGCACTGTTCGCTTCTCACCATCGAGGACAACCTCAGTCGTGACCACTTCAGTCCGTTCTTCCACTCAAAGCACTCCTTCTTCTATACTTTCCGGCGCAACCCCACAACCAGTGGCCCTACAACCACCTCGCAGAAAATCCAGATGGCCAGGTGCGTTAGATTCCGAGACAGAAACCGATCGTGCATCAGTTCTGTCCAATGAGCAACCTTCCGAACCCTACACATTAACAACATTCCGCGGCCAAGAGGTTCCTATAGAAGATGACGACGACATGTACACTTCCTCTTCTTCTACAACTACAGAACGACCAGACGACATCATGATACCTGAAATCGAGGAGGAGCTAGAAGTAGAGCCGGTTCGCGTGGGCGATTCAGTGCCCACCAATCTCACTCCAAAAGCCCTTAGCATCATTCTACCTCCTACTCCTGCAGAATCAGGCGATGCAGACGACATACCCCATTTGCCACCTGACATAGAGGAACATGTAGTTGTTCCTCCTTCCACCGACGTGCCTAATATCCCTGATCTTCCGGACACGGCCAACTTTCTAGACAATGAAGGTTGGGAGGATGTAAATGTCGAGGAGATACCCACACTCCCACTAAAGGCGGTCCCATTTAATGCTGATTACACCGCTCCCTTGCCTGATGAAACCGTCAAAGCTACATCCTTAGGCAAGGCTCCTGCTAAAACTGAGCCAGCATTGCTTGCCTCTCACAATGAGCCAGAACCATCGTCTGCGGCCGAGCAACAGCCTGAACCCGCAGCCGAACC
>CEMS01902679.1:2980-22954 GCA_900068915.1 Megacollybia platyphylla | reverse complement strand
TGAGACCAAAATTCTGATTTACCGCCAAACCTTAGGCGCTCTAAATACCCCCTATTTAAAGGTAGCGGGAATTCCAATTTATAAAAACAGTCTTCATATCGAGCGCTGTCATCAACACTCGAGCTCTACTCATGAAACGCGTCATTCTTGTAACAGGCTCCAACACAGGAATCGGATATGAACTCGTCCGTATTCTAGCAGAAAAGGGCCACATCGTCTACTTATCCGCAAGGGACATAGGCAAGGGTAAAGAGGCTCAGTGCGTCTCATTTGCAAGCTGTTCGATCACTTACATTCGTCCTCAGACAAAAACTCAAGGCAGAGCACAATCTTGACGTTAAATTTGTGCATCTCGACATCACCATCGATGAAACTATCCTCGCCGCCAAGGATCTCATCGAGCAAGCCGAAGGAAGACTCGATGTACTAGTTAACAACGCAGGCGGTAAGTACAATATCTGATTCAACCCTCTTTATATGTTTCAAAGGAGTACCTGGAAGCAAACCACAATATCCAGTCAACTGGGACGTTGACCTCGCTGAATCAGTATTCAGACTCAACTTTTTCAGCGTCGTCCAAGTGATATCAATCTTTCTTCCTCTCATCCGTAAAGCAAAAGAAGGATACGGAGTCATACTCAACGTTACTAGCACCACCGCTTCCAACACTATACATGCGCAGGGACGCTTCATGCGACCTGGTATCGTACAGAGCCCTTTTACAGCATACAGTGCTTCAAAGGCAGCTTTGAACTCTTACACTATCACACTCTCACAGATGCTGAAACCCGAGGGGATCAAAGTAAACTGTGCCACACCAGGGCTCGTTGCGACAAAATTTACCAACTTCATTGCTGCTGGGAAGACACCAACTGCAGGTGCCCAAGTCTTACTTCCTTGGGTCTTACTCGGTCCTGAAGACACGGACAAACATGGTGAGCTTCTGATCTTCTTGTTTAGACTCCTGCCGAACCTCCTTGTTTAGCCAAGTTTGGTGGACCTCAGGAATGGGTTGAAACGTCTGGAGAGATGCTGTGGTGATTTGGGAATGTGTAAGTGCAGTAACCACTTGGCGATTCAAGGTCGACTATGATACAACTCGAAAGCTCTAAGATATATTGCTTGCGTCCAGCGCTTCTATCTACCACATACAGCCAGAAAACTACGCCAAGGAAGCTGTGGATTTGGTGGGATCACCAGCACCCACGATAGTGTTACAAATCTTCTTTATTTCCGACTTTTTATGCCCAGGCAGCAACGCTTTGAGCGCATGATAAAGATCCTTTGAAAGGACACTAGGCGTAAACTTGACTACGCTGGCAAGATTGTTATACAACTTGCGCATGAACAAAGACACCCAAGCCACAGTCTCCTACAAACCAGCTATCAGTTGAAAATTCATGATTCCTAAAACACTGACCATTTTCCACCCCTCTTCCAGACAATGACTGCTGATCAGCTTCTTAACTCTAGGAACAGACTCTTCATATTCTTTTTCAAAGGTATGGGCACCTAAGCTTGCCTTGAACTTGCCTTTCGTCGCTGTTACACAAGCATGTCCACTAAATGACATGCCCATGCGACTGAACTGGGTTTTGTTCTCCTCCCACCACTCATCCATGGGCTCTTCGTTCTCAAGACCCGTCATGATGATCACAGTTGGCACCTTTGAAGCACACAACCCGTCGGAGAAAACCTGATAGTTGCGGGCAGCTGTATCGTGTATTCTCGGAACTCGTATGCAGAAAACGAGTAGGTGGACACCATCCTCAAGTTTCTGGATGAGATGAAAGATCCTGGCGACAGCATCTGCACCCGTTACTGTTCCGAATTTTCCTTCGTTAAGACCAGCAGTGTCCCATAGTCGATATGCTACACCGTCAATCTGAGTCACATACTCTGCGGTCTCGAATGTGCAGCCTAGGGCACCGTTTGACATTCGAGCCTCGTCTTTTCCAAGGACCATGTTCACTAGAGAGCTTTTGCCGACGCCCGCCTCTCCATAAAAGATCACGTTTCGAGGAGTGTCCTGAAGACGTTCGTTGGCATACGAGCTTTCACGAGAATGAACGCACCATCATTCAAAATCTGCGGGGAACAAGTCAACCTGTGAGAATACCTGGAGAAATGTGGGCAGACGCAGACATAAATCATAGCACGAGGTAAGGGCTTGGTCGACTTTGCAAACGCATCAGGAACCATAAACTTCAGAATAGACCTGAACACGAGCTAATGCAGACCTGCGTTGAAAGATGACGGGAAATTTTTGAGATGAAGCAGCAGTTGGATTGCCACAACCAGGGCACTAATTACACATCAAAATTGCACAGTAACACGTTGAGGACCGCTAAGCGCTAAATCCTTGTCAGCTCGTTGAACCTTTGATCCATATTAATCATGGCTGCAACCTGCTCTCACAATGAGAACGAGTGCATGCAGAAATAAAGAGCCAACCTGAAAGCTATTGAGAGCATTCTCGATTCTGATATTGCATTCTGATATTTCGTTTTCAGTATGCCGGGCGACACGAAAACGTTGCCACATTGGTTTCATCTGTGTAAACTGCAGACGCTCAAGAATCACTTGTACGTCTTCCAATTCACTCAGCAGAGATCTTAGCTGAGATTCGGATCTTCCAGGGAGACGTACCGAAGAAGGCGTTCTAAAGCATCATGCAAGGTAGACGATACCGGTCCTTTCGTTAGTTGCTCCGTAATCGGGTGCATGAGAGACACCCATTTGTTGGTAGCTTTCGTGATGTTGCGGTCTTCGACTTTGATGCTCTACCAGTATAATCAGCCAGGGTACTTTGAGCGGGACCAAGATACCTGAACCAGCTCAACGATATTTATTGCGGCCGACAGGACTCCTGGCAGGACAGGAATATGCATGACGCTGCCAGCATTTTCGATGGCATGAAATGTGTTGATGATCGAAGCAAGCGAGTCTCGCTCACGGTTGGATGTTCTGTGAAAATGATGGTGGTGATGGTCGGCGGCAGACGATAAGACCGTCAATCCAACATCTGTGCAAATGAACAGCTTTGTATCAAGTTCTCGTTGAAGCTGAAGAATGTATCTATTTCTTCGGGTGAAGCACGGCCGGAGGACTTTCCATGCAGAGTCGGTTGTTCCGTTGAAACGGTGAAGAGAAGCACCGTGATTCAAAAGCCGTGCCCAAGATTCAGATCTCAGGTGGTCTTCGCGCTGCCTCGCGAGATCCTGACGGACGCCGTCCCATTTCGTTGTCACAAGCAAAACTCCCGCTACGGCTTCCTTACCGCACATTTTTTCAAATAAGTGAAAGCTTCGTGTCAAAAGGGACGAGGTGACTTTTGAAGAGATAGGTTGAAGATACACAATTCCAGAGAGCGTAAGGTTGCGGTTGTACCTGCAGTTCGATTACTCGGGTGTGGCCTGCCAAATTCTCGGGACTTACATCTCCTTGAGTACAGCAGCATTTTGTTCCCAGATAGTCGTGTCCATCGGACTGGTGCCTCCAATACCAGGCAGTATTATCACGGCGACGTTAGGGCCGATAAGACCTGGAAGAAGCCATATGTCCACGGAACTAGATTGAATGAGATAAGGCGATGAGTTTGACGCCAATGCTTCGAAGAACTGAGGAACTGTCAGATCAGAATTTTACTGAGTGCTGAGCTTTACTTTATGTTTTCCAGCGCCTCGATTGCCCATGATTCTGGACAGACGAAGTCAATTGAGAATTCACTAGAAAACAGAGAGTGCGCGCACAGGATGATGGTGTCAGTGGGTGATAGTACATCCATACCGACGCGACGGAAGACATTCGAAGTGGTTTCAGAAAACTAAAAAATTATGGATTCGACGTCAGAATGAAGAAGGTTGCTGACCTTTTTGTGGACATGTTCACTACAGGATTGTAAGCAAATGATAATGGCGGAGGCAAACTGACCTTTGTTCAAGCTCAACTTCTTCATAGGAGGGCGGTCTATACTCCAACACGGGCAGCACATCACTGAAAAGTGTGAGAGTGGATTTAGCACAGTGTAAGTGTGGTTGACCTAGGATCAAAGTCGGTGTTGTTGGTCATTTTGCGTGTCTTTCAAGTTCACATTGTTGGTCCTTTTATACCCTTATACCTGAGCGCTGAGCACGATACAAGAAAAGCGGAGACGCTCATAACTGCAAAATGGCAAAATGGAAGATGACTTCAAGATGTACGATAGCGTCTGAGTCCGCTTGTCACGGCCACGTGGTAATTGGGACCCACTGCTGACCACTGTGACCACTTGACGCCGCAAACTGACGCCCAAACCTGCCGGGTTTCAATAACGCCGTGAAGGGTTCATAGTAAACCTTCGGAACCCTCAACGTCGAATATCACGCGTGTCAGCCAGGATCCTAAATCCAGACTTTCGATGTGATTGGTAGTAAGTAGTTCTGCGCAAGTCTAATTTGCCTTGCCTTGCCCACATGTTCCTATCCGTTGCGTTTTGAACCACTCTCTACGCCTTCAAAGCTTTGGATCTCCCTCTTCCTTGTATGCCGCAGCATCGAAATGTTGTCATTTTCGGAGAATCTGGCGCAGGGAAAAGTTCTGTGGTGAACATGTTACTTGGAAGGAACATGGCACCGACCTCCTCGGGACTTTCAGGATGCACTTTCAGTAGTGCCAACTATGACATATGGATCAGAGACTCGCAATACTCTATCTACGACACAGCTGGTCTGAACGAAGCAAAACAGGGGACTGTATCCAGTAAAGCTGCAGTCAAAGATCTCTATCGACTTATCACTAATCTCGAGGGTGGAGTCAATCTTCTCGTTTTCTGCATGCGAGCTAAAAGGATCACCACAAACACTGTGAACAACTATAAACTGTTCTCAGACGCTCTATCTCAAGGAAAAGTCCCGGTCGTTGCTGTCGTAACTGGCCTCGAAGGGCATGAGCCTACGATGGATGCTTGGTGGTCCGAGAACGAACCCTCGTTTGATCGCTATAATATGCATTTCATAGGTCATGCATGCATCACTGCCACGAGAGGCAAGCAGATCCGTGGCAGATATACATTCGAGGCCGAGTATGACATGTCGAAGAAGGCGGTGGAGAATCTGATTGCCTCTAACTATCGTCAGGATGGCTGGAGAATGGTACCGATCCAACCTTCATATCGATAAGAGCCTGATCATGTAATATTCTGCAGGAACGGATCAAATGGCTGAAGGAACTTCTCAAGTCTGCACATTCACTACTGAACCAGTCATCCTCTACACCCTGGCGTCCCCAAGAACTGGAGAGTGCTTTGATGGAATCTGGGATTCCGACGAAAACGGCCAAAGAGATTGTTACTCACGTCCACTCTAACCACTCTGAAAGTCCGGCTCGTGGCTTTTGGCGCAAGTTCTTCCAGGTCTTCAGATTCATCCAAGGTGCGTCCACGTTTTGGTGCCATGCTATTCATCTCTAGATCTAGGTCCCGGCGGTCGCGATAAGACAGATCCGCAGGAAAAGTCTAAAGGTCTGTCAGCGCTGAGTTATTCCTGGTTTAGTTTTACTGAAGATCCTCAGGGCGCCAAGACTTGACGGCCCAGCCCAGGCGTAGAGGTTTGAGATCATGGTCTACGCTTTCCCTTTTCACTGATTCTTTTCTTATAGCCACGGAACCCCAGCCGAGGCATGTGGGCACACAATCTTCGCAACAGCGTTAAACGCTGGGATAGTGTCGACCATGCTTTTCCGAAGTCTCTACGCACAAATCAATCGATATTTAATAGATGCACATGAAGAAATACTTGAGCTTCCACACTTGTTGGTATGCCCTGGCAGGCCCATGTCGGTATAATTTACTGTCTACTTACCCTATTGGCTACGTGCCATGTCTATACTGGTCCTGTAAATTGTTTGAGACAGCTCCAAGTTTGAAACAATGTCGCCGTAAAGTAAGCTAAACATCGTGGACCCAGTGAGGGTACAAGCGCCTTCCAAAAGGTAGAGAAAAGTCTTCGAGGTAGAAGGACGAGATCAATATCTTGGGATGATAGTTTGAAGCAAGTCACGCATGACCGTTTCAGAACGTGACCTAAATTTTGCTCTCCCTCTACGTGTCACTGACGACTTAGATGTTTGAACTGGGCCACTAATATGCATAACCTAAACTACTGCCTTGTTGCTTTCCTCGCTGTTCTCCCTGCAATTTCTTTGGCCTCGGTCCTCGCAATCGACTATGGAACCGACTATATCAAGGCTTCACTCATGAAACCCGGCGTTCCATTCGACGTGTTGCTCAACAAGGACTCCAAGCGAAAAATTCAGTCCTCGGTTGCTTGGAAAAAGAGCGACAGACTTTTTGGCGCAGATGCTTTCAATATGGTGCGTCCGTTGGCTTAAGACCAAGTCATCAAGTGACTCGTACTCAACTAGGCATCCCGATTTCCATCCGACAGCTTCTCTTCATTAAAGTTGGTTCAGGGCGCTCCATTTGACTCGGAATTCACAACCTACTTTACTGCCATATCTTCGGTGCAAGTATTCGAGACTGCTAGGAAAACTGTGGGCCTGAAGCAGAGCGATGGAACAGAGTGGAGCACGGAGGAACTCATAGCCATGCAGTTCTCTTATATCAAAGGTTTGGCCGAGTCGCTGGCTGGAGAGAAGGTGCAGGACGTTATCGTCACAGTACCGCCATACTACAGCTCATTTGAACGCGACGCGGTCGCTGATGCTGTCGAGATTGCCGGCATGAGGACATTAGCCCTCATTCACGACGGAACTGCCGTTGCTGTCAACTACGCCATGACTAGAACATTCCCCAATCCCGAGTATCATATCTTTTATGATGCTGGGGCATCCGCTATACGTGCAACACTCGTCAAGTTCAGTTCTGACTCTAAGGGAGACTCGCCAGGAACGCAAATCGCAGTCCTGGGCGTGGGTTACGACCGCAGTACTGGAGGTACAGAACTGGACCGGAGATTGAGGGAAATCTTAGTAGAGGATTTTAATACCAAACACCACAAGGACATCCGGAGTGATAAGCGAGGGATGGCAAAGCTGTGGAAGGAAGCAGGCCGTGTCAAGGCTATTCTAAGCGCTAACACGGATGCAATTGCAACTGTAAGATCACTCGTCTTTTTGTGCCATTCCTAAACACTCTATAGGTAGAGGGCGCAGCCTTTGATATCGATTTCAAGACCAAAGTGACAAGAGCGCGATTCGAGGCGGCTTGCGAAGACCTCAAGCACAAGTTTACGCATCCGATATATGGTGCTTTGCACAACGCCAACCTAACACTGGTAAGTGTGTGCATACCACAGAATTTCCTTGACCTTTTCCATTAGGATGACATTACCTCTGTGATTTTCACTGGTGGAAGTACCCGAACGCCCATGATCCAAGCTGCTGTCAAAGCAGCCGTTGGAGAGTACGTCTAGTCCTACTCCGGTTACTAATCCTTTATTCTTTTGCGTAGAGACAAAATTGCCCTAAACGTCAACGCTGATGAGGCAGCTGTTCTAGGAGCGGGTCTTCACGGTGCTTCCCTTAGCAGGCAGTTCAAAACCAAGAACATCAAGGTCTCCGATATCAGCATTTACGATATTCAAGCCTCCTACTTTACGGCCACAACTTCCGCAAATACTAAACCTAGAAGTATAACGACTCTTATCTTCCCGGCAGGATCCAAAGTCGGAACTAAGAAGACGCTGACCTTCAAGAGAAAAGAAGACTTTACAATTCACTTGGATTACAAAAACGAGGTCGCGCCGTAAGTAAACTGCTGATTTTCTTTGGAAACTGAGGTAGCCTGCAGAGGTTTTCCCACAAGAATGGTAGAAGCTGACCTAGCCGGTGTTGCTGAAGGAATTGCCAACTTGACTGAACGTGGAGCAGTAGATCCAGTTGTCAAGGCTACTCTAACCCTCTCAGAGTCCGGATTCGTTAGCGTATCCGACGCCGTTGTCTATGGGGAAATTAAGGACGAGTCACTCACCGGTTGGTACCGCTTTTTGACTTCCGTTGTCCCGCTATAATGTATGACAGGAAAACTGAAAGACTTTTTTGGTGCAGGGACATCATCTTCCACGGATGTGGAGACTCAGTCCGCTGAGAATACTCCTCCGAGGGACGAATCAACAAGTCCGTCGTCGAACACAGAATCTCCTTCCTCTGCAGTCTTGTCGTCGACGTCGTCAAGCAGCGAGTCGAAGCCAACCAAGAAACCTTCACCCCAAGAGAACACCATCAAACTGACCGTCACCAACCGTTTCACATCTATTCCACCAATGACGCCTGAAGAGAAACGTGAGGCACGAAGCAGGTAAAAAGAGAGAACGACGCCTTCATTATGTTGTGCTAATCAGGAATAGACTTCGAGCTATCGACTTGGAAGAGAGTGCCAAGGCCCGCAAGGAAGAAGCTCGCAACACCCTCGAGAGCTACCTCTACAAACTACGTGATTTGTTGGATGAGGAGAATAAGGAGACGCCCTTCAAGGAATGCTCTCAAGATGCAGAACGAAAGGCAATCCACGAAAGGCTAGACGAGACTTTTGTATGGTTACATGACAAAGGCGACATTGCCGAGACATCACAGTTCTTGGATAAGAGAAATGCTTTAGAGTGTGTCTTTTTTGTTACCTTTTATTTCTCTCTTATTCTGTATACAGGACCCTCGAACGTCCAATCGTTCATCGATACAAGGAGATCGAAGCCTTCCCTCAAGCGCTCAACAACAGTCAAATGTGGAACTGGTCTACTCGCATGTTCTTGACCGAGGCGCGTCAAAATTTGACAAGCGAAATGGAAGCCGACCTTCCATCGAAGTGGACCAAAGACGAACTAGACGCTTTAGAAAAAACATTGAAGGATCACGAGTCTTGGCTATTGACGTGGGTAGAGAAGCAAAAGTCGGTGAAGAAGAATCAAGATCCAGTGATCGAGACCACAGAGATGAGGGCCCGAGCAAAAGTGCTTGAGCAACATCTGCAGCGGCTTTGGAAACGCAAGGTTCCTAAAGCAACTAAAAAGCCGACTTGGACGAGTTCGGCTGCACCAACACCTTCTGAGGCATCGCCAGCGGCAGAGGAGCTTGTTGATGAGTCTGAATGGATACCGATTGTTGAGGAAGGGGAGATACCCCACCCCAAGTCGGAAGAGCCGGAAGGGGAGCCTATACGCGATGAACTATAATGTAGAGCGTGGATATAACCGACTCCTATCAACTATGATTGCGAGTGTATTGTGTATCCGACTAATGCAATGTGTGGTATGGTACGAAAGTGAATGCCGAACATTAAATGTCTTTTCTACTCTCCTCCCTCAAACCTCCCAACTTCTGGCCGACTTTAATCTTCTGGCCGGCCTTGACCGCAAATTCAAAGGACTCTGGGGCCTCAAAGACCAGTACAATGGTACTGCCGAGTCTAAATCCACCCATCTGCTGAGCAGGCGTGAGAGGCTGTCCACCCAACAATGGTGATGCAGCAGAATACACGGCCTCAGTATATGAGCCAGGTGGCATTCGGTCTCTCCTTTTCTGAGGCTCATTCGTGCGGAGATCTTTATCAAAGTCGACTTTGATACTTCCGACATTGGTAGCACCCACAGGGACCATACTGAAGAAACCATAACGCCATCTACCCAAAAGAGCGACGCGCTCGTTCAAGACAAAGAGGTTTTGTAACCGTTTTGCCATGTAGGGACTAACACTGAACAGTTCGCCTACGAAATGCCTCCTCCGCTCAACGACCCAGGCCGTTGGTGAATGGAAGCGGTGATAATCACCTGGTGCAAGGTAAATAACTGTGAAATACAGGGCATTGCCGGGCTTGACTTTGGCTGCTATGGATGAGGAGGAGTTGGTTCGTGATATTGATGGTTGAACACCCATTTGGAGAGCAACAGAAGTGTCATGTGCGACGTTCTGTACAGGGTCTACGACTGACGCGTCGACCTGTTCGCCGATCTTGTGGGGAGAAGTGGGAGTAGATGTACCGGAAGAGGAAGCGCCGATGAGTTGGTCGAGGGAGTATTCAATGCCGTTGACATTGGCGAATTCTTTGTCCTCTACAACGGGCATGTTTGAGTGGGATACGGCAATGGATGGTGAGGGTGAGCCTGGACGTTCAACACCGAGAAGAGCATCGAGAGAATAAGTCATTCCTTTGACTTGTTCGACGCGTAGGTCTTTGATGGCACCGAAATGCAAGATTTTACCATCTGCTGGACTGACCTATTGAATATTAGACTGGCAAAAGAAGGTAGATATACACGCGTACGAGAATAGCGTTGTCTACTGGCCTGGCTCCGTCCTTCAGCTTGCGGTAGAAAAAGTCACCGAGACTGGCATAAGCCTTGAGGTCTTCTGGATCGATTTCCTCGAGGTTGCAGCCAAAAGTGAGGGCGAATAGATGAAAGCCAAATGGTCTGAACCAGACTGGTAGCTCGAAGGAGTTTACATAGCCCCACAGTCTGGACATGTTTCGCAAAGGAAGAGCGCCAAGGACGTGAACCTGCCATGGACCTTTGAGTTTAATGACCTCGATACCGTGTTCGTCGACTTCAAGTTCTTGAGCTGCGCGTTTCAATTTCTTGCGGTATTGAATTGCGACAAGAAGGAGTGCGCCAACTGCAATAGGAAGCGGGTACCATTTTGTTGGGGTCTGTGTCCAAGCATTCAGTAGTCGCCCTGGCAATAAGTGAATTGCTTGAAATGGTAGCAATTTACCTACGAAATAGAGGGACGCCGTTGCCAAACTGGTCGCCCGATGAGTTGTCGGTGGCATACGCTCGTCTACTGTGGTTTCTCACTGTTCTGAAGAGTGCCGAAGTCTTGTTAGTGCTGTGTGTCCAACATTTTGTAAAGGCTGAGCTCGCGGTGGCCGAGGAGATGTTCAGAACTGCAGAAAAAGGTTTCTTGCCCTTTGCGACAAGGTTTTTCCTGGAAAACATTATCTCGGGTCGAACAACGCTCGAGTTTGTTGACGTACGAAATACCGATCGGCCGGCGGACGAGCATAGCTGGAGAGTCACGTGGCACGCGTTGACCCTTATGGCATGGCATAATATGTGAGACGTTATAGTCAGACGTGGCTTTGAGAGCATTCATTCAAGCAAGAATGACTCGTTTTCTGATGCTGCTCTGAGGGACACTCGAAGACCTAAGACTAGGAGATGGAATCCAGCTGCTGTGAGTATCAAGCTATATCAAGACCTGTTTGCTCTCAACGCTCAATGATGGTTGTACTAGTACGCATACTCCAACTCGGGACCGGGAACATTCATCATCATCATCAACATGAGGTCCCTCTAAGGAACTGTGGTGCATCGAAATCTCCGCATGTTCTTGCCAAGTATTCAATTTCGAAATGGCTTGGCAAGTTGGCTGGTTCTTGTGGATTGCTCTTAGCGCTGAGCATGAACATCTTTTCATCCTCCAAGCATAGCGTCAAGAGAGTACGGTTGCATTTGAAGGCTGGAAAAACATAAAGCCGGATACGGCACCACGGCGCGTTGCGTATTCGCGGCCTTCCTCTTTGCTACTGGCCGTCATGAGCTCTGCATCTCCTGCTCCTACAGTAGAAGCCTCGACCTTTCAAAATGACCATAACCACAATGACGACAAACAATCTGAACTGGGTCCGGCCAAAGAATTTTTCTTCATACCAATACCTGCTCATCTGCGATATGACCCCAGCAAGCCTTTTCACTTTGGAATCGTACTGAACATTGCCTTTGGCTTTACATCGACCTTCAGTCAGCCTCTTTTGCCGCTGTTGTCAAGCTAACCAAAAGGTAGCTGTCGCGAACTTGTATTACTGTCAGCCTATCCTCAGTAAGTACTTATGCCTCCACGTAAAAGCGACCCGACTAGTAACCACTCAGTCGACCTGGCCACCGCATTTAATGTGACCGATGAACAAGTTTCTAGAATCCCAACACTTGTCCAAGCTGGGTACGCTTTCCGCCACTAATCGTGCTTTGCCCTAATCCAAGACAGATATGCAATAGGCCTGCTTTTGATATCCCCAATGGGTGACCTAGTTCCGCGACGACAACTCATCCTTACTTTAATCACCCTCTCTTGCACACTCACGATCGGTATCGCCTTGGCCAACTCGAACATTACGTTCGAAGTGATATCATTTCTTGTCGGAGTCGTAACTGTAACACCCCAGATCCTTCTCCCCCTCGCAGCCGATTTAGCACCACCTGAACGTCGTGCATCAGCGCTATCAGTAGTCCTTTCAGGATTACTCTTTGGAGTACTCATTGCCCGTGTGCTATCAGGCATAATCGCCCAATACGCCAGCTGGCGCGACGTCTACTACATGTCCATCGGTGTCCAAGCCTTCGTTCTCGTCACTTCTTATCTCGTCATTCCGGATTACCCTGCAAAAAACCAGCGCCTCACCTACTGGAAGATTTTGTGGACCATGGCAAAGTTCTGCGTGACCGAGCCAGTATTGATCCAGGCCTGCTTAATCAATCTGGCGTCCAGCGCCTGTTTCAGCAATTTTTGGGTTACTTTGACCTTTCTCCTCGGTGGACCGCCCTATTTCTATTCGACGTGAGTATTCTCTCACTTTATCATTGCCTCAATGCTGACACGAGACGTTAGACTACTAATCGGACTCTTTGGTCTCATCGGCATGTTTGGTGTCGCCATTGGTCCCTTGGTAGGACGCACTATCGATAATCTGATCCCTTGGTATGCCTCCCTAGTCGGCATCATCGCTCTCTCCGTCTTTCAATCCATCCAAGTCGCAGCTGGAGGCATCTCCAAATCCGCCATAGGAGCGGTCATAATAGCCACTATTGGACTCGACGTGTTTAGACAGATGCTGCAGGTCAGTTTGACGACCAAAGTATTTGGGATCAAAGGTCTTGAGGCTGCCAGAGCCAGGCTGAACGCAGTCCTTATTCTTTCGCTCTTCATCGGTCAAGTAATGGGAACGTCGGTTGGAACAAAGGTCTTCATCAACTTTGGGTGGCGAGCAGGGGCTGCCCTTGGCCTGGGTTGGTATGGATGGCAGCTCTTCATTCTTCTTCTGCGAGGTCCGCACTGTGACAGATACACGTGGTTTGGATATCAGGGAGGCTTGGAGTGGAGGAAGAGTGTCGTAGAGGGACGAGAGAAGCAGTTAGATATTGAAAAGCGACCTGTACAGCAACAGCAAGGTGATTCTCAAAATGATAAAGCATAGAGACTAATCGTAAATAAACTTTGATGTTATAAATAAAACAGACGCGTCTTCCTCTCACGCTCCCTTCACATTGATGAAAGAACGTTACATCAAAGATCCGATCCACGGTCTGAGTGAGCCTGGCTTGCATAAATCTCTCAAGCTCAAACTTAGAACTACCTTAGTTTCAATTAGCCATCGAGGCTGGACCTTCATTGACACGTAATTCGCCCCGTTTCTTTGCCATCGTCCTTTGACAACGTTCAAAGAAAACAGTTCCAGCGACTTAGAAATCTCAAACAGCTAGGAACATCTTACAATGTGTGGCCAGGTGCCTCTCACAACCGTTTTGAACATTGTCTTGGTGTGACGTCCATTTCATTTCAGCAGCTACAATGCTCATTCTTCGCAAGGCGTCGGATATCTGGCTCGTTTGATGGCCGAACATATCCAGAACACGCAGCCAAGGCTCGGATTGACCACGAGAGATGTCCAGTGCGTCGAAGTGGCTGGCTTGTGCCATGATTTGGGTCACGGGCCGTGGTCGCACGTATGGGATGGTCACTTTATGCCTCGAGTAAAGTCTGTACTCTTTCATTGCACCCTTGTTACCAATTGATTAACACCGTTCGATAGACCCGACAAAAAGTGGAAACACGAACAAGGCTCTGAGGATATGCTCGACCATCTTATAGACGAGAATGGCATTGAAATACCCACAAAAGATCGCGTCTTCATCAAGGCCTTGATCTCAGGAGAGTCTGGCCGATGCCCCGGGTATGTGTTCCTTTTAAAGCACTCCCTTATCATACTGATCAGCTCACCAGAGAGCAGCAGTTCCTTTTCGACATTGTTTCCAACAAAAGAAACGGCCTGGATGTTGACCGCTTCGATTATATCCTACGAGATTCGTACATGACGGGAGATGCCATCCATCTCAATCTCAGCAGGTTGCGCGTCCTTCTCTCCTCACTGTCACCCACTCACCATGACTTTTCACAGAATCATCAAGTCTGCCCGCGTCATTGACAACCAGATTTGCTATCATATCAAAGATGTTAATCAAATTTACGAGATTTGTGCTTCACGATTCAAACTTCATAAAATGATCTATAATCACAAGACAGGTATGTACCTTTACTTCCTCTCACTGTACCTTTTTCATGTGTTTCACAGCAAAAGCGATCGAGTATATGTTGGTGGATGCTCTGGTTGCGGCAGACCCGATCCTCAAGCTGTCTGATCGTGTCTTTGACCCCGCCGAGTACGTCAACTTAACAGATCACATCCAAACCGAGATCGAGCAGTCCAAGGACCCCGTCTGTCTTCACTTTTGACTCGATACAATCTGACTCTTCAATTAGAAACTGGCCTACTCCCGCAAGGTTTTCGAGCAAATCAGAACGCGTGATTTGTATAGAATCATTGACTGGATAGTGATCCCCTGGAGGGACCGAGAGAAATTCAGGGAGAAAGTTACACCAAAAAACATCGTCGATGCTGTGCATAAGTTACGTAACAGGCCTGGTGCAAATATTCCTGGGCAACTCAAGAACACCGATGGTGAGCTTGTTGGTATCGATCAACTGAAGGAAGATCATATCATTATCGATATGTCCCCTATGCATTATGGGATGCAAGAGAAGAATCCTCTGGACGAAGTCCGTTGGTATAGTGATTCAGATCTCGACAGTGAGCCTCTTGTCTGTCTTCTCCCCTCAATGACCTGTTTGCAGGATGCCAGAAAGCAAGTCCGGGTCAATATTCTACTATAATGCCACAGGAACATGCAGAAGTTTCAACTCGTGTGTATACCCGGGATCCAGTGTAAGTCACCCATCTAACCTTCAAACTTCCACTAGAGCCCTCCAGCTTCTTTGGTGTTATCCAGGCTGGCTTCAGACACATCATTTCTCCTGATCACAAAGTCGGTGGATCTTTCGGTCAAGTCGCAAGCACGCCTAGCATTACTGATTCCGACACAACGGCACATACGCCGTATCCCGTCAATACCTTCACCACGGTGACTCCCACACATGTCCCCCCCTCTCCAAGGAAGAACCTGAAGAGAAGGAAAGGATCGGGGGCAGACTCCATGGAATCGCTGACGAGTAACACCGACACTGAGAAATCAAGTTCACCCAGTCCCAAGAAGAGGAAAGAAGACTAAGTGCGTTCGGACATCACCGCATTAACATAGAGTTGCATGCATCCAGATTTTTTTACTATTCTACTTGTAGCATTTTCGTATTAATGTAGCTAGTTATCCTCTTTTAGTACATATTGAATTGACGACGGGTTTCTCCTTTACATGTGCGTGGACCCACACCTTATTTACTGTGAGGTGGTGAGTCTGCTAGGGTTAGCCTCGAAGATGTGCAACTTAGCTTTCTCAGGACTCGTGCGATGCGCTACCTGGCCTATCTGCCTCTGATGCGTTTGGCAGGCGAGCGCTCAACGGGAGCGTTAAGGTTGATCATCGTTCCTTGCGCTCAGCACATCCCCTTCTAGCTGTGGACCGCTTATTAGGTGACTTGCTTATTAATGCTCAAGGACATGCAGAGGTCTATGATCGGACGGACTGTTTAGAGACCGAGTTGGCCACCTTGTATTGCACCACTTACCCAATTCACGAACGCCTCGAACCGGTTGAGGATGGAATAAGACCTTGTGGATGCGTCACTACTTGAAGAACGCGCACAACGCACGGCATCGAAAGGCGCTCACAAAACTTATAACTGGTATCACTCCCTCGCTGTGGCTAGACTGGCCTGGATTGACAACCACAGATTGTGCGTACCGTAGACATCGCTTCTGTCGTTTTTGTCACAACGTGCTTGAGACCGTTGAACATGCACTTCTCTTCTGCCCCAATCCTCCTCATCCAACGTCGCTCAGATTTCCTCCTGCGGTTCTATATGTCGACAGACAGCCGATGTATCGAGATCCCTGAGATTGCTTATTTCCAGGCCGAGCATAAGCTCATTGTTGGCCAAATTTGTCTTTTGAGGTACTGCCGCTTTGCAACTCTCTGCCTATGTTCGTACTATAGCAGTATAAACGGTGACGTTCCGTGTTGAAGAGGTGTGAGACGATGGAGGATGGGCTTGGATCTGTTTAGGTGCGAAGGTCAGCTAGCGTCGGAAGATCTACAGCTTTGGGTTGCGGAGAGCTCATCTTTCGGTGGTAGACTGGTCCCAGGGGCAATGACATGTACTGCAGTGCTCCCTGGAAAGCGGCGTTCAAGTCGTGGACCGTGCCGTTAACACATTTCCTTCCTTCCTTCCTTCAAAGTAGAAGCGTCCTGTCAGTCGTAAGACTCGTAATCATGCATATGATAGATAGTATATGATGCATAACGCCGAGTCTGGTCCTCGAGTTTCTGGGAGATATTACTCTTCAATTTCGAAACGCTCGTGAAGACCCACTTAAGTTGAGTGACAGACACTGCGTGGGCCAAGAGTCGGGGTCGGGGTGCACTCTTTCTCGAGGCCAAAAAACAATCAAGGCTCACCAGGCTCGTCCCGCTTGCCCGTCTGCGGATAGACAGTGCAGTACTCAGATAGATTTCCGTGAAAATTCGGAGCTCGGTCTTTGTTTGGTTTCGCTAAATTGGCATCAACCTCTTTGAAAAGATTCTGGCGTCCGGGACTTCTCCTTAGGCAACTGGAGCTCATTGGATTCTGAACCTCGACTCGACCTTGGGAGCGTAAGAAAGCTACATTCTGTCGCGAGTCCCGAGTTGGCAGATTCGACGAGCCTCTATGCCACAATGCCTTGGCGACCAATTCTAAAGAAGGTATAGCAAAGCCGCAAAGGAGTAAGAAAATTAGTCAGAGGCGACTTTTGTAGAAAAAATCAGGCAAATTCTACCATTCCTTCCGTTGGGATTCCGAGCTCCAAGGTTCGCAGGACTGCCGCAGGAGCAACCGAAGAAAGAGTCAGTAAATGGATGGTCATGAGCAAGTTCATAACAGTGTTATGACGTCGTCCTTCGGGTTAAAGCTTTCAAGGGACTCCACCGAAAGTGGAGATGGTTTGTTATCTCCCTACTAGTGACGAAAACCAGCTTGCAGGCACCATGAACCCCAAGACGTTTACTACCGTACCAAGCATCCTTCAGGCTCGATTCAAATAATTCGACCCCGCCAGGTTTTTGTTAGCTTGCGGCTAATGACGACACCATTTTTGGAGTCGATGAAAGTTGGATATTACTTGTCATCGACGAGGGGATAGGTTTTTTTTGCAGTCGCAGACTCGGAGGCCCCGCTCGACACCTGGAACAAGAAGTCGATTTAATGATTCAGAATATTCTGCCAGTACTGTGGCGCATGGATGCCAGAATCTTGGGAGGTGCTTGAGAATGCCCTTTAAGTTTTGATATATGACTCGGAGGCTTGTGTTCAGTTTTATAGCAGCTTTGAACCATTCGGTCTGTAGACAATCGGTCGAACAAGTGCTGGGTAGTTTAGATTGCCATGCGCATATCAATTTGTGTCGTGTGGCTTTTAAGGTTAGTTTGTGAATGAGTCGCACTGACAAAGGCTGAAAAGATCCAATCCCACGGATGGTTGAGCATACATCTTCTGCATTCATCGATCAAATCTCTTGGTCTAGGTGTTCAGGATGGCAAGTATTCAGAAAAATCAGAGAATAGAGGCGGCCACGACATTTTCTCCATCAACACCAATCTCATGGTCTAGGTATTCAGTATTCAGAGTAGCGGCGGTCACGGTGACGTTTTTTCTCCACCAACATCAACCAAGTTGTTGCCCTAAGCCAGAACCAGAGAGGGTATGCTGGGCAGATGAGGCCACGAGCAAAACCCGTAGAACGGTGTGGCTCTCGTGGAGGTGTTGAGTCGTCTTGAGTAAGTAAGTATTCCTGAGTGCTCTGTTCCAGATATCTAGCCAGCGCTCTGGCTTTACCTACAATTTTCTAGCTCGCACAAGCAGTGGAAAGATCAATGATTTCGTGTTTGAATAAATCACAGACAGAGTTGTTTTGTATCTGCATCACTTTTCTTCCTCCAGATCCCTATTGCGAGGCTCGTCTGCAATATTCTCGCCACGAGCCCGCCGTTTACCCTTCAAGTTGATTCGGACACTCGTCGCAATTCTGGCGGCATACGCTCGCTCGTCGTTAAACGAAGTGGGCATCGTCGTCGCCCGACCGGGTCCTTGCGAGCCGAGACGCAGGCTTGCCCTCAGCTCAGCATCGTCCTTCAGCAGGGTAAACGCTTCGCGGGCAGCCTCAGCCAACTCGGCGGCCGCCATTTGGTGGTCGACCTGCCATTGTCGTATACACTCTCCTTTATCTGACTCTTCCAAATTAAAGAAATCAGCATTCGTTTTGTCAGCACTTGGTCGATCCAAGCTGCATTGGATGTCTCGTAGGAGACACTCTTTGCAGGGTCCACCATCCGACTGCGTCTTGCAAGCCACATAGGACTTGCGACACTCGTCGCAGGCTAGAAATGTTCAAAAAATGCCCGCCCAAGTTATCCGCCTACTGAGTTCCTCACTCTTGTCGACAAGCATTTCATCATCGCCGTTACTCAAAATTTCTTCTTCAATATTCTTTGTCTTGTTATTCATCATTGTGGATCCAAGTTGGGCTAATCACAGGAGGAATCTATGTTCTGGTTTCCTATTTCTCCACACACGACCAAATGCCGTTTTAGGTAGTCGACAAGTCAGGTCAGATAGATGTTCCCAGCACACCTTTAATGGTGCAGACCTATCTATAGGTGCTACACGACCTAAGTGAAGTCGGTACAGCTTGCTTCCTGACTGATATGGCTGGTATGGGCCAAAATCGGACGGGTTAAGTGGAAAGGTCGTCTTTGGGCTTCTTCGCCTTGGTCGTCCATAGTTCCTGCGGTTCGGTTCATTCTGTGGACGGTCAGAGTTTTCTCCCCAAGTCAAGTCCTTGTCGTTCTTATGACGTCGTCGACTTGACATACACTGCAGTCAGCATGTGTGAGGTGCCCTGCTAGATAGTGGGTCGGGGATATGTCAGGAATGGGTCAATTCAATGTTGACCGTCTGACGACCTTGGAAGTCTGGTATTCCCAACAAAGGTGAGATTATAAGACAAACTAGAAAAGACCTTACCTTCTGTTTCAAGACTTATACTACGACCTCGTCTACCTTCGACGGCTGCGGCGGAGATCTACAAACCTCCAACTCGTCATCCCCTTCTACGTAACATATATTCCCAGCAACTGACCACGAAGTGTGGAGACAGAATCAGCTAGTCAATCGTACTTCAATAGCATGGGTCCATTCTCCGTCTCCATATCCAGTATTAGCGTGGTGTACCAACGCTAGTGGCCGATGATCTGAAAGAGACTCTTGGCGGCGACAGCGACGGTAGCAGCTTTAGTTTCGGTGTGTCCTGCGTGAGCGCACCCATGCTGCGCCTCACTAATCAATCTCTGGCTCGCCTGTCCTCATCAGTGGAAGTGGAATCGGGAGCTGCGGTTCACGAGCGCTGATGTACGACATTGCAGAATGGAAATGGAGATTTCTGCGAGGGAGCACCACCTATACATCAGACCTCTCGACGGCGACCAAGACACGCGGCAGCGGTGGCAGAAGCTTCGCAAAAGGGCGTCATCGTCTGATAGTTCCCAAAGTGCTCAGTCGCATAAGCTATCCCCAAATTTCTCCGCAGTCTGTTCCCGAAAACGCACGTCCTGAGCAGACAAACCAGTCTACTCCCAATAGTACTTGGCAACTGACCGACAGACAGGTAAGATGGAGGGAATACTCTTGGAAGAAGAAAAGACTTTGGTCGTCCCCGTCGTC
>CEMS01902641.1:0-18192 GCA_900068915.1 Megacollybia platyphylla | reverse complement strand
AGCTGATGGTTCGGGTTCGAGTCCCGGTCGACGTATTCTTTTTCAACTCGACTAACTACCAAAATGTTGGTGTCTTTAGCGTGTTTTTTTGGATCAGCGGAAAGCAGCGGAACCAGTTGGACTATCGCAAGTCAGTCTCCATATTTGTGGAGACTTGTGGGTGTTCTGAATCAATGAATGATGGCTCGTATGTAATAATTAAACCTCGAACCCGGGGACAATATTAATGGCATCTGGGGCAATTAATCCTTGTCCCGAGACAGATGCCATCGAAACAATTTCGCGACAACTCCAAGCCAATCAGAATGCTGGCAATTTCTTCTGCATCAGGAAATGTCCTCGGCGATACCGGTGGACAATGTATACAATGTTGCATGTTGCATGATGTCGACCAACAAGAGATCCCGTGATTTACCGACGCTGGACGTTACTACGATGATGGCCTCGATGCGGGCAGCCTCTCCTCCTGGTCGAATATCGCAGCTGTTGCCCACAGTCAAATGTTCGAGTTGCGGAATTCCAGTTCCATTAGCACAACTTGGCGACCATGTGTGTGCAACACCGCCACCAGTACCCGCGCTGCCAAAGCCAGCAGTCACTCCAACTCAAGCAACTGCGTTGCTTCCACAGAGATTACAGAACTTGCTAACACCTACACTTTCCCATATAACAACTACTTTTAATCCTGAGCACCCTTCTGTACGATCCAGTCCTTCCTCTGCGATTGATGCCCCTCCTGCAGCTCCGTTTATGGCCAGAGCACGCTCGGCATCAAACTCGTCGTCGCCAAGCACTGCACGGCCATATGTTCCACATCCAGACACACGCGTAGGTGGTGAAGGCGGAATGGCAGGTGTAGGAAGACGAGCATTCCAGGCAGTAGCCATGCAGCAGCGTTCAAATCCACCCAACATGGAACGAGGTAAATTTTGGCAAGAAAAAAATTCACAACTCTTTTATCGCTTTTTTACAGGCCCACCTCCTTCAGTACCTCAGCAGGATAGCCCGCCTACCGCAACACTTCCGCGTGCACTTCGCATCGGAGGAACACCAATACAACAAGTCCATGGACCTTCCCCGGTTCGTGGACCTTCGGCGCAACCTATTCGTAATCCTTCTCCAGCTCGTCGGCCATCGCCAGCTCGCAGTCCATCTCCATTCCGTAGAATACCTTCGCCAACAGACTCTGATTCCGACTACGGTGGTCTAGCCTATGCAGACTCGGACGAAGATGACCTGAGATCGAAAGCCAGCTCACCGCCATCCCTTCCTCTGTCCTCCCTCCTTCGCTCACAAAGTTCAAGTCGAGAAGGGAGAGTCAAATTCGGCGACCTATCCCACAAGAAAAGCTCCTCTTCCATCTCTTCAGTCGATACCGATAGGAGCAACTCTTCTGCTATCGCCCAGGCCCTTGGTCTATCCCAGACACCACCTCAGGGCTACGCAAAGATCGGAGGTCCAGGTCTTCCCATGAGTCCCAGAAGTGGTAGAAGCGCAAGCGGCAGCAGTAGCAGTGGTCGCAGTACCTATTCTCGTACTAGTAGCTCTGCTCCCAGGACGGGCAGGCTCGAGAAAGCCATGGAGACCTTATTGGAGAACAACAGCCGGCCCATACTTTCGAAGACCAAGTCTACTGGCAACCATGCCGAGGCCCTTTCCGGCGCACGCACTCAGAGGAGCAACACTGTCCAAGTCACCACTTCTCCTGAGAACAAGCCTGTCAAGTTGCCCACACGCGCACGCTCTGAGAAGGACCGATCGCCAGAGAGCGATCGAAAAACCAGGAGAGCAAGAGTCTGTGCACGCTGCGAAATGAGGATCGAGGACGGTAGATGGATCCAGGTTGATGGGGGAAAGACCCTTTGCGAACGATGCTGGAAGAACATGTATCTTCCAAAGGTATGTCTCTGATACATATTCTACCACGGTTTTTATTGCTTCTAGTGTCGTCGCTGTAATCTCCCCATCGAGAAACAAGCCGTTTCCTCCGCTGATGGCCAACTGAAAGGCAAATACCACAAAGAATGCTTCAATTGTCATATTTGCCACGTACGTTGTCTTTCTCTCATATGACTGTGCTCATCCACCCCAGAAACCATTTCCCGACAAAACATTCTACATCTTTGATGGCAAGCCCTTATGTGCCTATCACTACCACGAACAGAACAACTCCTTATGTTCATCCCCCTCGTGCGGTCAACCTATCGAAGGCCCTTGTGCCGTCTCACATACAGGGGATCGTTACCATCCAGAACATCTTTTGTGTGAATTTTCGGGCTATCCAAGTTGCCGAGAGCGTTTGGAAGATTACTTTGAGGTTGATGGAAAGATGCTCTGTGAACGACATGCGAGGATGAGAAGTATCGATGATGATGATCATTGGGTGGAGAGTACTAGGGCTATGAAGAGGAAGACCCGGTTCATGAATTTGACAGGGGCTGGGATACGATGAGGTGATATGAAATGAGACGATCTATTCTTCAATCTACCACTGCGGTCTTTTTCTTGTACTATATTTTGGACGTTTCGAGTGCATTCTGCTGACATACCCTTTCCCTTGGTTTCGTTGGAGGACACTTTTATTTGTAGTATTATTTTGTATATAAGCAGTACAACATACAGTCTAACCAAGTAGCCCTTTAATATACTTTAGCAAGTCGCGTCCGCCATGTGATTTTACACCTTCCACCATAGCCTCGACGCCGTCAACTTCGATGCGGTCGCCGTCACCGTCAATTCGCCCAAGCCTTTGACCGAGACCGTAGCGCTGCACAACAGTCAATACGGCTTTCCATCCTTCCTGGGCATCATTAGGCACGGACGGCGAAGGAACAACGGTTGATTTGACCACAAAAGGACAATAAGACCGGTGCTCTTGCAACAAATCAAATTGCCTTCGTCCTATTCGTGGCTGGTCACTGTCAGAAAGAGGAGCGAATGCCCACAATCCGACTCTTCGTTGGCATAGTATGCAAGTAACGAGCGTGTTGTCGCGGGTCATTGCTCTGTCTAGTGTTGCGGGAGGACACGGAGCTACTTCGCCCGGCGCGACAGAAGAAGCACGGGAAAAAGTTGGAGTTGATGGTACGGATGAAGGCGATTGGTGAGATGTTCGTGGTCGTTCTGGAGCTAGAGACCAACCGAAGAGTGAAGTTAATATTGCTTTTTCAGAGGGTTGGTCCTCCGAGCCTGGGAGAACAAATGACAACACAACATTCTTGAATTGTGAAAGCTGGTTAGCAGTCTAACGTGTCTCAGGTGGAGGCTAAATTTGCGTTGACTGAGCTCACCAAAGGATGTCGAATTTCAACATCCTGTACAACAGAATCGAGTTTGAGAGCATTCTCTTTGATTGCTTTGATCGTTGTTGACGGAGATTGCAGAGGTATTCGATATATTGTATCTTGACATAAAGGTGAGGACGCACGGAGGTGGATAGAAGTTAAACACACCTTCACATTGTCGTGTTTTCCAGGGACAACCGTTTTTGTGCATATCCACGAGCGATATCCGTTGTCTTTCAATCAGTGCATGGGCTACACGCAGTGAGCATCAAGTCTCCATACCCCTACCTTCTGAGCTCTTACCAGCATCTCGAGTCATGCCTTCCCTTCCTGCGACGACCCAGGACACGTTGCAGATATTGCATATGAGACGGTCTTTCCCGTCGTTGACCCAACCACATTTAGCAGCTGCTACAGCGTCAATTGCAGTAGGTTTGTTGGCATAGGTAGCTAGTTTGTATGTCGACAGACGAGACAAAAATGAAGGTGTTGATGAAGGACGGTATTCTGCTTCTGAGAAATTGGAAGGAGGTGTAAAATTGAACAAGGCTTTCCGTTTCTTTGTCGCTACGCGAGACAGGATTGCAGCAAGATGCGGAGTCTTATTGGATAAGACGGTGTCTGCTTCCGAGACATTCCTGAAGGACTATTCAGAACGATACGCCGCAGAAAACAAGCAGACTGACGAATCCTTTGCTTTGATTCCGTACTTTGCCAGAGTCGAATACAGCGACCTAGAAGTGATCGACTTTTTCAATGGCGGCGGTCCATCCTGACGTTCTGACGTGCCCACGGCATCATCCAAGGTTTGAAATGCGTCGTCGAGTTTTCTCTGTAGCCTTGGTTGGCTGTGAATTGTAATGGACAATGCAAACAAACCTTAGTCGCCCTCATAAACTGCGTCAACCAAGCATGTGCTAATTTTAGTACTCATTTTCGTTCGGGCGCCTTTTTCAGATAACTTGCCATGGCAAATCGAGGTCAAGACTCAAACTTAAAACTTGGACATTTTGGGTGTTTGACTCAGTAATTCTCTATCCTTTTTTCTAGACTCTTGGCTGAGACTTTAAAGTCTATGGAGCAGGCTGATACTACTTCAGCAACAAATCAAGTGCCAAGATCACCAATCATCCGCCTGTAGGCGGTTGAGAAAACAGAACAGTTCCTCGGTTGATGAGGAGATGATGGATATTTTGTCGGAAGGAGAGATCCCAGAACAACCAGAGGTTAAAAAGTTGGCCTGCTTGCAGCAAAGGGCTTTGGAATATGTTGCAAAGTTGGCCAAATATGAAGAGGTGCCTCGATCTGCAGACAAGGCAGTTGTAGGGGCACAACTTGAAGCTTATTGCCAGAATCTTTTACAATGGTTTCAAGTTGTTCGACCAATGATGGTTCCTTGGACTGAGCCTGCGGTTCTGGATAATGCCCCACTCAACGTCGACTCCGAAACTGATGATCAAAAACCATCTGAACAGCAGCTCAGGCTGTTTCCACCTGGGCAATTTGAGCAAGCACTCAAGTCCAGGGAAACTATCCAAATATGCAAGGAAGTGGTCAAGTTGAGGAGGATCACGTTCGAACAAAACGAGCTTCTCGAGAAGGTGAAATTGTCTTTTCATAGTTATTATGTATTTCCTGATTTTTTGGTGCCTACAGCTTCGACAGTGGACTGAGAAGTGTGAGGCTAGCGATAAAGAAATGGAAAACTTGTCTTCCGTTTCAATTTCGGGTCAAATCACAACTCGGACTCGAAAAATGCTCGATCAATGTCAAGAGGAAATCAAAGTCTCCAACAACCAAACATATGCGCAAGTTGGACAACATCTTGATGCTACGATGCACATTGTGAACCAAGTTCATAGCCTCACGGGTGGCAGATCTTGAACTATATTGTACTAAACTGTCCGCTAGGTTGCATGTTCAATGATATCCAGTTACAGCCCGGTACCAAGCCAAAGCAATCGTTTCAGTCCATACTCCATCTTTGCATATACACTAGTATGTTGCTGAGCTTCAGCCAGACTTTAGGAAATCAGTCTGAGGTACAAGTGTAAGAAAAAGCACGACTTACCTGACAACATCCTTCTCAACCACAAAACCCTCATGTCCTCCTCCACCGTTATCTTCACAAGCCTTTCTGATAGTGTCTACAATCAGGTCCACAGCTTCCTTACAATTCGATGCTTCGTTCACATCATTTGCAGGCCCCAACACAGTGTCACTTGAAGATGTCCTTCGTGATCTGCCAGGGTCGATTGGAAGGGCCTTAAAGGCGGCAAACGTCTTCTCGGAACTGTTGCTGCCCAACGCAGCCGTGGTCAGAATATTCGAAAGTACGGTGGCATTTGCTTTAGACAGTGTTGCCGAGAGTACATTTCGCCTTACATCGAAAATAGCAGAGCTGGCAAGAGTATGAGGGGTCTTCAGTGTCTTGACCGTTGCAGCTGATGTTGGCGAAGCGAGAAAGCTGTTTCTGACAGAATAGCTGGTCATGCGAGTGATCTGATTGTTGTTGAGCCAAGAGATGACAAAACCCGCATTTTGAATTGGGTCACGACTTGTTTCTTCAAGAGGTGAGAGGATATAGGGGCCTGCAGTATGAGGAACAAAAATATCATCACACAATTGGCATACCTTTCGTGATCTCGACGATGTCTCCTAATGGTATACGGGTATAAAGCTTAACCTTCTCTAGGGTATAGTCGTATCGCTGGGAAAGGTCATTCAAGGACCTATTAAACGAAGCTTGCTTACAATGATATATAAAGCACGACCAGTCTGGAACAGGAATGTCACTTCGCTTCACAACCCTGGCCAAAACTCACCAACAATAAAACCTTCTCTTCGAAATTAGGTGCCAAAGTCGAGTTCAACTCTTCTGGGGAGAACAACGTCCAGCCACCCAAAAGGCGTTCCCCTTCTACAAGAACGCGTTCTACAGAAGTGGCAATGGCTTCTGCTCTGATTTTCGATAGACGGATCAGATCTCGGGGATCGGAGGATTGCAACTTGAGTAAAAACTCCGAAAAGACACCAATTGTTCGATTGCCAAGCATGAAATCAATTACTGCCTGAGTGAACCAGTCGCTGAACGTTGAAGAGTACATGCTGAACAGGAAAGAACTTAGACACAATGCCCAACATGTGAATCAGGCGCACCGTGCCAGAGAGTTTACACCATCGTTTAGCAGGCCCGTAAGGTCCCGCTTCCCTGTTCTAGTTGCAGTAAATCGCAATGGGTTTACTTACAGCTTGTAGGTATACCGTACCTTGTAAAATCGCCCTTTAGTATTATGCATCAGAACATTTGGTTTTACGAAGCAGACACAAACCTTGAGAGCCGATGTCCCAGCACTATGAATCGGCGTTTATTAAGACCAAGGGAAGAAAGGAACACTGACTAAGCGCGACTTATAGCATCACCATTATTCGCCCACACTGCCAAACCATTGATACAGTCAAAACAATTGCAAAATATTGCCTACCGTCATTGATAACTACATCCATAACAGATCGGCCCTCGGCATTAGGAATTTGCAAGGCTACCGCGCTAAGTTGGTCATTCAGGACGTGCCGTGCAAAAGCAGACTAAGAAAATTAGATATATTCACTTGTGGCAGGAGAACATACCTGGACGACGTTAGTGCGATCTAGACAGTCAATGCAATTGACGCGAAATACGCCCTTTTGTCTAGACATAACGATGTCGTTTGCTATCCAGAGGTATCTTTCGTTTGATGAGCTGCGAATTGTCGACTGCTATGGAATCACATACCCGTGCTGCTCGAATGACCTCACCATCGAATCTATGAGCTTGGAGATATTCTCATACCTAGGAATAGTCAACAAAGCAACAGAACAAAACTAAAGACATACTTCATGCCCTTTGTTTCGGAATGGAAGTCGTATTCATGGTACCTGGTAAGGATATGAAGGTGCGGCTGGGTCGAAGAAACTTGCCACGTACTGAGCATCTCTGTGATTTAGCTCTTGCATGTACTCCCGATAGCCTTGTGTCATAACTCCTTCTTTCCCATGCTGCTCGGCCAAATTCACAATCGTCTGGACTGCTGTCAGAATATCCTCTGTAACAGTAACAGTAGAGACAACTCACATGGGGACCATATTGCTGAATAGTTCGCTGAAGATGATGACGCATGGCATTCAAATGTTGGGCGTGAGTCCGGTCCGAAGATAGAACAGGCGGGGGTTTCAGACCATAGCCGGACTGTGTCCAGAATAATGGGACTGTAATTGCAAATGTTTGCTCAAACGGAAACACAGGGAATATAAAGAACTCACTGGAACCTCGTATTTGAACGTGGCTGAAGATATTTTGGAGCCCATTTCGCTAAAGCTTTGAGTAACCATTTGCAACGATAGCAAACATATACCTTGACACGCATGGTGGTCTCCGTTTCAACAAAGTTGGCAACATGAGCATCGTCATCCACTCCTCTTCTCTGATACCTCAATCCCGCCCTATCTCGCGAGCGTCTAGATGCAATCACGTAGTCGACGACAGCTTTCGCATTGTCCTTGTGATCATCATCGAGATCGACAGGAAGATGGAACGATGAGACTTGGTAGTAGCCCTGCATAATGGGTAGCACGTATGGGTGGAGCTATATCCGTTAAACAATGAGAGGAAAGCTATGGAGAAAGACTTACTCCAGCATCGATGAAAGGTTTCGAAAGATGCTCATTCCACCAAAACTGGCGGTCTACCCTACGCCACAGTGGAAGGGTAGGAAAAGGTTCGCCGAATGGATTGACGGTTTCACCTTCAAGAGAAGGCTCCTCAGACTGGTCTGGCAAAAGGTTGGCAAGTAGGTTATTCTGCTTGACCGATTTTGCCATTTGATCCTGTTTGTGTTGAAGGGATCGTGTAATATCTATCCTGTATTAAGTGAAGTTACGACCAGGGTCATGAACGAACCGAAATTATACGCAAAGTACATGCCGCCTTTGACGTATTCGCGGGTGCACTCTTTAATAATCTTTTCCTCCAGCTCAGAATGTTTCTCCTCGGCAGACATTGGCGGAGGTGCTGTGGCTGATAGGATGGATTCAATCACTTCAACTGGCTCTGCCTGTTCGTCTTGCATGATGGCGTCCAAATCGAGAGGTGGTGGACGATGCGACTCCTCTGCAGTTTCAGGGCTTGAGGGGAAGAGAGAGCCACGTTTAGGTAGCCGTGTCCAAAATGACAGACGCGAGGCTAAGGCCTTGGCTATGGGTGCTGAAGGTGAATCAGATGTTGGTGTTGAGGAACCAGAAAGGTCGGAAGGGGCTGGTGACGAAGATCGAGGAATATCAACTGGATGAGTATTGAAAGAGCTGGAAGTAGGACTTGGGGTCATCACTTTGACGTGATCATCTGTAGCAAACTGCACACGAGCAGAAGAGGATTGGGGTTTATCCGAGTCTTCAGACTCAGTAGACTTTGAAGTGGGAATGCTATCCATTGTAGTACTTGCAGGTAAGAGGGACGGTCGTCCTAGAACAGCATTGCGTGACGCTAGAGTGTTAACAACAAGTCTTGCTCGGGTTTCGACAAGCGGAATGGCGATGACGTTTTGGACCGCATACACCGTATGAGTAGGTTCGAAGACTTTGGATCAACATTTAGAAAAGGCGAATCTAGGGTATAGTACGTACATGTGCCAACTTGAGTCCTTCCTGTGATCACCAGAAGGTAAGCCGCTGTGGAGAAATCAGAACAAGACAAGACGGAAACCGAGTGAGAGGTTTACCTGAGAAGAGCTCTACAGCACCTATGATGCCATATATGATGACGGATTCGTCCCAGTCTACACCGATGTCGTCTCCATCGCCTGATACTTCTTGAGGCTTGACTGTTTTGTCCCAAGGAATGAGGATGTATGACACGGGCTTCTGGTCACGTAGATGGGGACGAATCAAAATGCCTTGTTCACCGACAAGCAAGACTAGATATGCATGGGGAGCCGGGTGAGGGACGGCAGGAACGGTGTACTTTGGTGGCAAGGCTGAAGGATTGAGGACTGAAGGAGGTGAAAGCACGTTGATTGGCTTGTTCGACGTCGTCCAAGACTTCGAAGCCTTTGCCAGTAATTTTTTCATTTAAACGAAGGTGAAGATTTCAACTCCTGTGCAATATTGACATCAACTCAAAGCTAGCACGTGTTTTTCCATTTTAGGCCAGCTGATTACCCATGTGTGGAAGCAACCAGTCAATTGCTCTACTTAACGAATGTCCCTGTCGCCAACAAACTACAAAGCCCTAGGTTTGCTGCTGTTCTCGTTCTCTTTGTTGCAATGCAGCCGCCATTTCCGTGGATCCAGCATTCAGCCGGGAAAAAAAGGTGTCCCACTGACCTTGGGCTTGTTAGTACGATGAGATAAAAGAAGAGAGATATATCTCACCCCAATCAAACATACCGCCGGGAATGCCCTCCAAGAATCCACTGTCTGTCATTGCATGTTGGTGCAGAGTATTAGACGACTGGGGTGTGTCGAGGATATTTATAACCTGACTGCTGGGGCCAGACTGTGCATTCATGGCCGGGTTCATATTGGATCCCGTTCTACTGCCGCCACCCAATGGGGTGAAATTAACTAAAGAAGGTGATGTGGTTGGAGGCTGAGATTCTTCTTGAGTAGTGCGATCTGGAGAGAAAATCTCGGTCAATGACTTCGATGACGGAACATGATTGGCCTGACCTTCGTTTTCTTCATCCGAGTTGCTAGAGATGACTGTTCCAGCGGGAAGATCTTTAAAATCACTCTCGCGAGCTTTTCCGTGGGCCACAAACACACCTCCGCCGGGTCGAGAGGGGTCTTTCCTGTAGTCGAGGCCATCGAGTGGTTGCTTACCCTTTACCCCACCGGTAGGGTTCAATGCTGGTGGAGAGTTGATAGGATATCTTGGACCCTGAGTGGCTTCATAAAGCAGCGCAATAATCTCCGCAGTCTGGACAGTATGTTAGCAAGCCTCAAAACTGATGACCTTTCTGTTTCAAGGCATTATAGGGAAAAAATACCGGCCTTTCGTCGGGCTGACATGTGGTCAGGCGAGAGCGATCCTTCCCATCGTCGAACACAATCACGTAGCTTGCGCAGCTTCGCACACGCCTCAACATCTTCCCTTCGTGCCCAGGTATGGTACTGTGCGAAGATGTCAGTTTGCCAAGCTGGGAGAACATGCAGTTAAAAATTGAACAATACCTGGACAAGAGCACAGGCGGTTGCTGCGTACGCCACTAGGAGCCACACATCATAGATGCGCTCATGGGCGTCCAGCCAATCAATAGCATCACCAGTCAGTGCGACAAGTTGTGTCCATTGTTCGACCGTCAAGCCGAATTTGAGATGGCTTGGGCATGAATAACTGATTCTCATGAAAACTCGCCAAAAGAGAATGCAAACACAGGTGTATAGCAAATGAAGGAGTCCTGGAAGTCTGTCAATAGAGTCTATGATCTAGTAGAAAATACATACCGGCGTTACGAGGAGTGTCCGGTCCCGTAAATTTGAGACTATCCGGTAGATTATCTTGCCACGCCTGGATATCCGACAAGAGGTGAGATAGCATGTCGTCAGTGACTAACGTGAGACCAGAGGGGCTATGGGTGCATTAGTCGGAAAAGGGAGGGAGGATGCAGAGGATACACACGAATAGATAGTCTTGAGCACGCGACCTAGGACGACGCTGAGCCGGACAAGCTCATCCATGTATAGATCATTTGGGTCTCCGGAAGACGGCAGCCGCGCGTCGCAGTCTTGCACATCGATCATAAACGGGTGCCCGTATGTAAGACTGGTCCTGGAATCGCTGTCAGTAGAGCAGGGTAGATTGAAAGCTGACAACACGAACCATCGATCCGATATCACGCAAGCAGCCCACAGACGGCGTCTGAGCTCGATATTTTGGCTGACAGACTCTGCGCGATGCAAACCCAAGTCTTGAGCCTGAGAGAAAAATGAGCGAGGACATGAAGATGATGTTAGCGTACCATTCTGATAGCTGCGCCGGAGCGCACCCAAAGTGCAGACAACGCACTGGGCACAAATTGAGAGTGGCAGTCGCCAGTCATACATAATATTAGCAAGGCCTGAACATTAGCGGTGGTTGCGGTCGAAAGAACATCATCGGCTTTGATGATGTTATTGACGGTGTATCGTATGGAATCGAAAATTCCCTGAGGGACTTCGCGCCTAGCAGCGGCGACGAGGCACATTGAATACAACAATATTGGTGGGGGATTGTTGTTTGCTAAAAATTCTGCCTGAGTGACGACTGGCAACAGAGGTGCGACTTCTGAGAAGTAGGAGTTGACGAGCTGCTGGACAGTCTCAGGCTCGACTCGAATATCGAGTGGCTTGGGTAAAGAGGGAAGTTGCTCTGGATACACCGGTTTTAGAATTTGAATCAAGCCGTCGCCACTCTGGCTGACTTCAAAAGTATGGTTGTATCTTTGATCATAGCCTTCATAAACGCGAGATGGGATTGTAGCTTGAGAGTGCAAGAGGTGAGCAGCAGAGGTAGGGCCTTGAATTTAGTATCAGTCTGTACGAAGAGGAGGAAAGAGACGAGTACCAAAAACTCCAATTTCACGCTTAGTCTGCGAGTCATGCAAATGAGCGACAGACTTTGAGACCTCTGGCTTTTCCTTGTCTGCGGGGTCGTCATCTTGCCTGACTTTTTTCTTGAACCGAGTTTCGGTTATCGGTAGGAAGAATGTGCACTCAAAACCATATTGTTTGCAGTGTTGGCACATGGGTGGATCCTTGTGAAAGTGTGAAATTACGAACGGAGGGAATCTCGACACATACCACATCGGAAAGGATGTCGCAACGGATTTTGCGACTGCGACACGAGTCACAGGCTCGTTGCTCGAGGCAGACTTGATTAAAAAATGACTGAACGAAAAAGAAAAACCTACTGTTTTTGTGCGTTTTTTAAGGTCGACTTGTGCGGCCTGTGGACGTGCGTCACTTCCGGAGGCAGCGTCGTCGTCGGATGCATCTCCTTTGCCCTTGCCCGCCTTTCTTTTACGTTTAGAACCGGAAGACTGTTCCGGGGAAGTTGAATGGTGGTCCTGATGGGGTAGGTGAGGTGACCCGTACATCATCATTGGCGGATACTGGTAGGAATAGCCAGCATATGGACCAGGAGGCATAGGATAGGAATAGTGGGCAGGGGGAGGTATAGGAGTGCCTGGGGGGACCTGAATAGAGGGATGTTGAGGATAACCTGGATGTTGTTGTTGGGACATATGTGAGCCTGACAGTGGATACGGAGGGGGATTCATAATAAAAGCAGGACCAAAAGGCTGATGATATATAGGTGCAGGCAATACTGCAGGCGGGGATTGAAGTGGGAGGTCTGGGGATGCTGTTGATAATGATCAATGCATTGGCGAGATGAACTCGAGAAATAAAACATTACATCTGTTCGAGTTGCGTTTCGGTTTGGAGTCGGACTTGTTGCGCCGTTTTTCAGCCGGCTTGGACTGACTGACTGGGGCCGGCGTCGGCTGGGGGGTTTGTTCTCCTGCAGAGTTGCCAGACATGTTTGTGGGCGATTGTTTATAACGGCTTATCTAAAATCCACGTTCGGTCCTTAGCAGTCGAGTGGCTGACGATGTGAACACAGTGCTACTCACTCTGAGAAATGCTGCCTGCCTGGTGGATGATGGTTACTCGCTTGCCGATTCAAACTCCGTCCGCATCCTGCCGTCCACTTGTTTATTTATTTATTTGTCCTTATCATAACTAGATCGGTCATCCACTTTGTCTATCCGATTTTTTGTCACAGTTTTTAGCGAGTCAGAAGTACAAATGTGGATCTGGGTGACGTCATGCTTGCCTCATTTGTCATCCGCCGGTTCAACCAAGAAGCATGTCTAAATCGAAACTGAGAGCCCAACAGTCAATATTTCAATTGCCACTCGATCGACACCCAGCTGTTCCCATCATTCCCTGGTCCGGAAAATGGTTCAAGACTCGAAGACAACTCCTCCTCGTGACAGTGGAGCAACTGTCTCCTTAATTCCATCAAACTTGCTTTTTTCTCAGGTGTCGGTAACAGGCGTTTCTATTGGCTGCAGAACTGGGAACATGCAACAGCCTGAATGGAAGACTGTCCGATGATTCCTAGCTCCATGCACTACAATCGGGGCCATTAGTCCGTCTCCTAAAGGAATGGTGCACATTGCGCCACAGTATATATGTAAAATCAAAACAGGCTAGACGCAGGAACCATCATCGAGGTCGAATTACTTCTTTTTTCAGCACAGTTGGGAACTGAAGCTTTCAAATGTCAAATGCTAGTGAGGGTGCGTCTGGCACAGAAAAGCAAGCATGTTCTGCAACATTCTTCGTGAGTAGCACGCATACGTACGCGCCACGGCATTGTGAACGTTATGCATGCTAGTCCAACCATCAAGGTACCCGTGGTCCAACTGGCATAATCGACGCGCAGTAAGGAAAGCTGGACGCCACTTCTCACCAATGTCCAAGTCGAACATCTCGACAGGACGATTCGCGTACACGAAGTCACGTTATTCGCATGTCCTTCCTTCAACGCGTTCTGCGACGCCTCTTCAACCCAGTATGTTTCTCCACGGTTTGTCCTACACGGCTTATCTTATAAAGAAAGGTTATGTTGGTCGGGACTTGCAAGGTGTGCTCCTTGCCAACCCTACCGAGTTTTGTCAAGTTACATCTCAGGGAACACTTTCTATGAAAGAGTGAATCCACTGTCCGGTCAGTAAGCCCTTCCAGTTCTGTTTTTCCATTCAACTTTGACAGAAACAAGACCTAAACGCTTCATTAAATATCGTGGCGATATGTATGATTATATTGGAGGCGGTAAAAGAGTTGCTGGTATATGAATGGCATATGTTTTTCGACGCGTTTGGCTTGATTTCTTTACTAGCCCAATGGTCTGCCTGGCTCGCACATACACGAGATGTTCCTCCAACAATCGAGGTGTTACTCAGCTTTCCACAATGTGTTTCTGACTGACATCCTCTTCTAGGAACTTGAATACGATCTGGCGCGTCAACAACGTGTTCAGCAAAATGCTGCTGTGATTGAAGCTCGGGATCGAGAAGAGCGCCTTCGCCTTCAGACTCCAGATCAAGTCTCGAAGGACGTGACTGAACCACAGAATACTTCTTCTTCTTCAAGTCCGTTTCCTGTGCTACCTTCCAATACATTTGAGCCTCAGACATGGGCACCTCGACCTCGGGACAGGTAATCAGTGCAGTAGAAATTCGATATTATATTACAATACAGCTGTTGAAAGTGTGACCGCTCATTAGAGCCGCAGTGCCTCGTGTTCTCCACAGTGTTCTTGCTTCGACCATGGCGGTCGTCCGCCAGCTTCGGCTGTTGCTCAAGTTGCTGAGGCATGTCTTGTCAGATTCTGTTGCCCGGCCATGTCTTCTTTATGTCTTCTCATTAATTCGCCATCAAATAACAAATCTGAATGCCTTCTGTGCAAAACTCGTGCGTCGATTTGCAGCTCTGATATCCAGTCCAAAGGAGAAGAAAACGAAATCTTCTGCTGTCCATCATGCAAACGACTGTTCACCACTGCCAATCTATGCAAGCCGGTTCTACCCGAATCCATTTTTCGGGCCAAATGCCTCTCGCTCCTCACAGGACTTGGGACTTGTCTCCGTGGAACGCTATGCTTCCGAGAATGTCTCAAACTCTCGTTTGCCATGTCCGGAGTCGGACCCTAGCGCCCAGACGGAACTCAGCATTGTAATAGATTCCCCTTCAGCAAATCAGTCTGAAGATCGTATTGAGACACTGTCCCCAGAAGAGATGATTTTTGACCGCACAGCTGGCGACGTACCTGCTGTCACAGATACCATGTTATCAGCAGCCCATACGTCCTTCTACCCCATAACTCCAGAAGGCCTCGCTCGATACGACCAAAGAGCCACTGTGTAGGACATGTGCATCCAACACATAACATTGCTAATGTATTATGTAGACCGGAGCAAGAAACCACATATGTCATCGATCCCTTGACTACTTCCTTTGTACGGTACGTCTTGGGTATCTATGCGCCCAATCATCTGACGGAACGATCAGTCCTGGGATTCCAGTTGGTTGGGAATCGTTTACGCATCCAGAAGGAGCCCTGTACTTTTACCATGATCAAAAGGTCGCATCTGCCTTAAGTAAAACATATAGAGACTTATGCTCCTCTAGAGGGTGTTGACGGATGCCAATTTATGCGACCCAAATGTTCATCTAGAACTCGATGAGCATATACTCAAGCTGGACGACTTCTTACGCGCACACAGTCTGCAGCTTGACCCGGACGTGGATATTGTGTTTGAATATGACACAGGTGATGACGGGGAAACAACTTGTTGGTATTACTTTGCCAGTCACAAACATCGCGCTATATTCTGGCTGGATTCATATGAAGCGAGTGATTTGACGGTTTGGTCCGAGGTCAAAGGCGTAACTTGTCCCTCTCACCTTAGTAAGTGCCATAACGAACTGTTCTTTCACGACTTCAATTCGTCTAGGACATGAGATAGAGGCCCAATATTGGTAAATCGATCAAGAAATTATTAGCTCCAGAACTCACATCTGCAACTAGGCTTCACTGCCAATATTTCCCCAACACGCGCAAGATGTCTCGCGAATTGGTTGATGAGCTTCGAGACATTGTGATGCACGCCATCTGTGGTGTGTTCCGGTTTCTATCAGACTTTTATATGCTCAGATCCCTTTTAGATACCTTGGCATCCACCACATCTACAGCACCTTACAGTTACTCTCAGCTCCAGGACATACTCGCCCTCACAAATGCTTTCCGAGGTAAGCGTGATTCTACCGTTTTGGCCTTGTAAAACTCGGATACGTTCAGAAAGTGTCAATGAAAATATGATGGGAATCAGCTCAGCGTTCGGTGCGTACTTGTATCTCCTTCTTCATCTCATTTAATATGGACCAAGGCCGTTTGATGCATATATTTGGTAAGCTTTGAAGAACTTCAGCTTTATACTCACCAATTTAGTCCGGCAACGCTTCTACAATTTCTACGGCCAGATTTCCGCGCGACTGGACTGTGATCACTCTGTTCATGGCCGTAGTGCTATTCAACGCTCTGCTCTGGTATCACTTCTTTCGCCCTTGCTCTTCTACGCTCCCGATGTCTATCTTCGGACATTGCAAAAGATTTGGGTCGACCACTTAGTTCATATAGCATCTTGGATCACCTTTATGGACAAGCTCAATTCTGAATGGCAAGACCTCAACCTTCTTGTATGTAGTTTCAACTTCAAAGTAGCATTCTCGTTTCTCATTCAGTTAGGCAACTGTGCTTTTAGCCGCAAACGTCTCGTTCCTTGGCATTCAGAGCGTCGATTCGACTAGCGTATCCCCATCTCGATCTCCTGCACAAGTATCTAGCTACATATCTACCACAGCGAGTATTGGTTGTATCCTCGTCGGATTACTTCTAGTCCGCCAAACTCGCATAAAAGGGAAGGAGACTGCTTTGGATGCCGTACGTCTTTGTCTCCTTCCGATGTTTAGTGTTTCTCATTCATGATAGGTTTCCTTCCTCAAATCTCAAACACACCCAACCCGTGGGCTTGAGACCCTAGCTATCCTCTACTCCTTGCCGTATTCTCTCCTCCTCTGGGGCATGGTATCTTTTTTGGTTGCCTTTGCCTTTGTCACATTCCAAGCAACAAGCACTCTCGTGCGCACTGTCATGACATTCGCTTCTTCGGCAGTTGCAGCCCTTGTTGCATGGTGTATTATAATCGCTTGGGACTCGGGACGAAACGAGCCCAATTTCTGGCTATCCTTAGTCTCGCGAGTTTGGAAAAGCGGTGAAAACCTGGAACAGAGCTCGGAACACGCAGAGTTGAAAGTAGTGCCCAAGAAGCGGCGCTGGAAGTTGCCGATGCGTCGAGTGTCGATCTTTAAGAGACGGTCTTATGCGTCTTCGCTGACTGCGGTTTAACTGCTCCACATCACTCATCACTGTATTTACAATGTAGACCTTACAATGTTCTATGTAACCAAATGGAACTATAGTGTAGTACAGGACATAAAGCATAACTTGAAATGGGTATCAAAGTATCATGATTATATTACATAGACTTAGTGGGTTTGGGTTTGGGTTTGGGTTTGGGAGCACTCTTGGGCCCAGTGGACATAGGTGTGGGATCGCCTTTCGGACGTAGATGCAGCCTTTTAAGGTGTGAATGCCTGATATTATCTATCCAAGGGACCTTACTGCGCCGATTGACTTGAAGACACCTTTCCTCTCTTCTTGAACTTTCTTGCGAGCTGAGTTCTAGGAGTGTGTGAGTATGATGCGAAGGATTTGACGGAAATGTACACCAAGGTGCTGATGACTTCTTTCATGGGTTTGCGCGTCGCCATTATGGGATACGCACTGTATGGTAGGCAAAACTACTCCTACCTTTATATTAGTGATAGCTGTGATCCAAGCTGTGATCCACAACATTGCGTTGAAGCTGTCCAGGAACACCTTGGCGTTCTTGGAAGTAATAAAATCGATGAGGCTATATTCCTGTGGTCACTGGCTTCATGAAGCGCCACACCTCAGAAACAGCAAGGCTATGAAAAGCCGCCAGCGGGAATAGATACCAGACCTGTGTTCGAATGATGCTGCTCACTGCAAGTAGTTGAAGTGATAACAGAATCTGATTTGAAGCCAACACAGGGACCATATGCTGGGTAGGGAAGCACAGGATCCTAGGAAATGTAGAACAGGGTCTTATCCGTTTGCTAAAGATCTTCAAGAGAACGAGCCTCGTGTAAGGAGCAATCAGAGAAGCCTAATAGCTGTGAAGTTGAACGCTGATCCATGGACCCTGTGATGGCGTGTAAAATGAGCGCAAACAAGTAA
>CEMS01902613.1:16062-37339 GCA_900068915.1 Megacollybia platyphylla | reverse complement strand
TACCTCAAAACGTGCGACATCCAACTCTGACACCCAGACCATCACTATACTTCACACCACAGTGTTCCGATCAGTGCACGAAGAAAACAAAGTATTGGAGGAGACCACGTTAGCTGAAGCAGCAGCATCACTGCGTCTTAGTACTTAGACTTGCTGCGGTATAGAAATACGGAATATAATAACCTTCAAAACGTGACAAAGCGTGACCACCTTGACCTTGACCCGCCATTGGGCACGTTGAGCTCGCTCGCGGATTCAGGTCAGTTGTTGATCCCCAACTCTATAAAATCACTACTATTCCGCAATTAAAAACGGCGACGGGACCTGGAAACGCTGCTGCCCGGCGTTCGGTGACCCCGTCGAGGTCATCCACGCATTCGGACAGCCAAGCACCGACGAGCACGACGAATATTCATACCATTGTCAAGGCTCAGATCGTATTTCTGCTCTCCACTCTTACAGAAGATAATTTTGAGAGAAATCAGATTGAAATTCGATCAGCAAGTCGTTGCTTCCCTTTATGACATTGCCCTGACCACCTTTTAGCTGTCGGAGCAGCATGGAATAGACACATATCTGCATTTCATTCGTCGTTTGATCGTCCATTCTCAGGCTCGGCTCACCTCGAGCGCGCAACCATCCACCTTCGACACTTCCACAGCACTCACCTTTCGTCTTCTCGTGCAGGAGACACAACGTCTTGCAAGGGATCCATTTCTTGCCGAGCGTTTTCGCGACGGCATAGACAAGGGCGAGGGCGACGTTTTTCGCAATTTTGATCTCCAGCGATTCGTTGATCGTGTTGGTCTCAGACCTCTCGAACGTCTCGTGCTTGCCTCCCCTCTCCTCTCTGCAACCAAAAAGGATTTGTTGACACAGTCCACAGCTATCGTTCGACAAGAATTTGAGAACGCAGTCCTGAGCCTCTGCCACAATCCGTCCTTTGACCACGCCGATCTCTCTCCCAACCAAGTCGCAAAACTCATGTCAAACCTTTTGTCCGACCTTCCCTCAGATGCACCTATACTCGATCATTCGCAAAGACAAGCTCTCATTGTGGCAGCTCAGACAAAATATGGAAAGGAGACCGTGGCTCCCATCCTCCACCGTATATTCCCCAGTCTGAGGTATGTAACACACTGTACCTTGGATTACCTTCATTCATTCCTTAGTCTGCCCGCCGGTACATCACTAGTACAAGTTCTCATTCAGCTTGGGCCTGACCTTACTAGCGACCCTGAGGTAGTACGGGCTTTGTTAATGCGGTTCGGCATCTCAGATGCTAGTCCTCCGCGGGATGCCCAGGTCATCGAAATAGTTTCAACTTTGGGGCGGCTTGCGGCAGAGGGAACCACAATGTGTGATGTAGCTGCTCTCGTTCGTGCATTGAGCAGCTTTGTAAGTACACCCCCACAAAGTAGTTATTCGCTTATCCAAGATTACGCAGCACGTCCACATCAACTGGGCAAACGTAATCAAGTCCTTTGACTGGCCAGATCGGCATGGTGTCGACACTGCAACTCTTAAACTGCTCATTGCCATACTCCTCAATTCGCCTCGGGATGCAGACCCCCATGCCGTTACTGGTTTTTGGTCAACGTGGTCAAACTCTCTGTATCAACTTCGCCTCCTAGATGCCCTGCTATCACTCCCGGCAGACACATTCAACTTTGTTCAACTCCCAGGTCATAGAATCGTCACCGTGGAAGACGTAGCAATCGCCAGTCCAACCATAAAATCACTCGCAGCCAATGTCCAGGGTCATACATGGAATTCTTTGGAGCTCTTTGACGTTCTCGTCAGATTGGCAGATTCCCAGTCTGCAGAAATCAGGAATTGTGTGCGGGAGATGCTCGATAAAGCAATTAAAATCAGTGCGGAACTCGTTCACATGGGCCTCCTCCAGGTGTCGGTGAGTATTGGACGATTGGCTGCTAGTCTTATGACAAATCTATCATAGGAGCCGTCTTGGAATGAGATACGCTTAGAGTATTCTCGAAAACTTCTTGCCATGTTCCTCGCTGGTCATCCCAATCATCAGCTCGTATTCATGCGAATCTGGCAGATTGAACCCACCTACCTTACCACAGCCTTCCGTGATTTCTATCAGGAAGACCCCCTCAACATTACGCGGATTTTGGATGTTGCACAGGACCTGAAAGTCAGTCAAGCTCCAGCCTAATGGAATCACTCTCTCATCATGCTTCTAGATTCTAGAATCTCTTCTTGAAGTTCGGCCGTTCGGTTTTGCTCTTGATGTTGCCGCACTTGCGTCCAGAAGGGAATATCTCAACCTTGACAAATGGTTAGCTGACAATGTCGCTAATCACGGAGCCGAATTCCTTCACGCTGTCATCCAATTCCTCGACGAAAAGATGCAAAATGAGAAGACCAGCCGAATGGTCGATCCCTCAGCGGAAACCCGTTCAATGTCTCTCAGCCCAACCACTATCACTATCATCCTCCGTATGCTGAAAAGCAAGTAGGTCACTGTGCTGTCATCAATGTATTCGAGAAGCTGATCTTTCTCCCAGCGCCAGTCAAATGAACCCGGACGACATTGCCTATTCGACAGATGTCCGAAATACCTGCCTTCAAGTTCATCCTCGCCTCATGACCTTAACCCCAGGTTCAGATGCAGAACCTGGCTTCACGGTTGTGACATACTCTCCCGAAATAGAGGCCGAAGTCGACGGTATCTACAAACAGATGTACGACGAAAACACTACTATCGATGAAGTCATCGCAATGCTTCAGCGCTACAAAGATTCCTCCAACCCTCGCGATCATGAAGTCTTTTCCTGCATGCTCCATTTCCTTTTTGACGAATACAAATTCTTCCAATCCTACTATCCGGCACGCGAATTAATGATGACCGGTTATCTCTTCGGGTCATTGATACAGCATTCGCTCATACAGTTCATCCCGTTGGGAATTGCCCTTCGCTACATCTTAGACGCTTTGAACTGTCCACCTGAAACAAATCTCTTCAAATTCGGAGTTCAGGCACTCAGTCGCTTCGAATTTCGGATCTTGGACTGGAGACCTCTCTGCGAGGCCCTAGTCATGATCCCAGCGCTAGTAGAGGCGAAACCAGACCTAATAGCACGGATCAATAGACACCTAGCCGCTGGTGAGAACTCGGATGATGTTGTGGGAGTGGTTCCAGTGGCCCAATCTGAGCCATCCCCTGTCTTCGCCGCCGTTCAGCCTGATCCAATTGAAGGAGAGATTAGTCGGCCATCGGAGGAAGTTTCCGATAAAATTTTGTTCATCGTCAACAATCTGGCACCGAACAATTTCGATACGAAATTAGTTGAAATGAAGGCTCTCTTTGAAGATGAACATTCCCGATGGTTTGCCAATTATCTAGTCGATCAACGGATCAGCGCCGAGCCAAATAATCATTCCCTTTACCTCCGCTTTCTTGATTCTTTGGGCAGTCAACTCCTTACAAAATTCATCCTCCACGAAACATACGTCAAATCCCTGGCTCTACTCAACTCTGAAAAATCAATGCTACCGGGTAACGAGCGAAATACGCTCAGAAGTGTTGGCTCTTGGCTTGGGACTATCACCTTGGCTCGTGATCATCCCATCAAGCACAAGAATCTGGCTTTCAAAGAGCTGCTTTTGGAGGGTCATGATAATGGACGCTTGCCAGTGGCTATTCCCTTTGCTTGCAAGGTCCTTGAAGGGTGTAGTCAATCCAAGGTTTTCAAGCCGCCCAACCCCTGGTTAATGGCAGTCATGTCTTTGTTGGCCGAACTCCATCACTTTGGAGACCTCAAACTCAAGTTCAAGTTTGAGATACAGGTGCTGTGCACTGCCCTTAATCTTGACTTGGATACTATGGAACCGTCAACGCTTATGCGTAATAGGCCCATAGCTGAGACACTCTCTGGACCTGGCTTACCGGAGTACGTTTCTAATATTGACGCTCTGCCGTTCGAAGACTATAGTCCCGCCGCACAACAGCTCAGCAATGAGTCTCAAGTTTTGCCCCTTGGTCCTACCAATGGTCCTGATTCTCAACGCGGTGTTGGCGCTCATGTCGAATCTATTCTCTCCGCCCTTGTTGCCCACGTTCACATCAGTCCTCAGCTCGCCCCATTGAACGTTAACCCCAACTTCAAGAAAACCGTCCAACAAGCTGTCGATCGCGCTGTACGCGAGGTAAGATTGAGTTGGATATTAGCGACAGGATGGTGAATTCATTGACAGATTATCATGCCTGTTGTTGAACGCTCTGTGACGATCGCTGGGATTTCGACAAGGGAACTTGTGACCAAGGACTTTGCTACCGAGCCTAATGAGGATCGTTTGCGTAAAGCCGCACATCTTATGGCTCAGAAACTAGCCGGAAGCCTTGCACTGGTTACTTGCAAAGAACCTCTCAAGCAGAATTTGAGCCAACATCTTCGCCAGGTCATAGGCGACCATGGTTTTAATGAGGTTTGTACATCTTACCGAGTTTTCAAATTGTCCATCTTTTCTTTTGTAGCAGGAGCAAGTTATCCAGCTTCTTACCCAAGACAACCTTGAGATTGCCTGTTCCGCCATCGAGAAGGCGGCTATGGAAAGAGCAGTGCTAGATGTAGATGAGGCCTTTCTTCCTTCGTACGAAGCTCGGCGTCGTCATCGGGACGTGAGTGGCGATCCAACCAAAATCGACCAGTTGCTGATGGCATATTATAGCTTCGGACTACTACGTCGTTTTGGGACCCTAATGCGCCTTTGTCGAATTTCTCGTCGACCCTACCTGATCCTTTGAGAATTCGACCCACTGGTCTCCAACATAATCAGATTAATGTCTATGAAGATTTCGGTTTGTAACTGTTTCTAAATTTCGAGGTCTCGTTGACTGGTTTAGGTTTGAGACCAATCACAAGCAGACCAAATTCAACCACGTCATTCGTGCCAAACCCCTACGCTCCTTCTCCTGCTCCAGAGAATGTCATTGGAAGCAATTACTTGTCTCATCAAGAAGCTATGGAACGATTTGGGGTATGCCGCCTTCACTTTACAAATCTTCAGTTCAATGATCTCTTCTAGGCTATTACTAGCGATCTGGAGGCTGTGATGATTCAACTACCTGTTCAATCGCTTGCGACCTTGCCATCTAACCATGATGTCCGCTACCTGTTCCGGCAAATCCTCAACCTTGCTACTCAGAGCAGTGAGCAAGAGCGTACCCCTCTTCTTATATCGCAGAAAGTCGTCCAGTTACTTTACAAGACTTCGACACAATTGGGACGAGAGGTATACGTGGCACTCATCGACCAATTGTGTCGCTCTTTCGAAGATGTTGCCAAAGAGGCTCTCACTTGGCTTCAATATGCTGAGGATGATGTACGTACCCACATATATTTCTTTCACGTCTTGCTGAGTTTTATAGCGGAAGTGCAATGTCGCTGTCACTGTCACTCTTTTGCGTGCAGGGCTTGTGAATGTGACTGTGCAAGATCAGCAGATGGCCAAGAATTTGTTTAATGATCCTCGCCCTGTGCTGCAGAATTTTGCGGCCGGACTCATTCGCGAATGCGCTACTGCGGAATCTGTTGTCGCTTCGCCCACACAATTCAGCTGCTGTATTGATATATTTGCTCAGCTCGCCCAGACCGGCAAAGCAACTGAAGAGTCAGTCCCACTAATTTTTGTGTGTCTACGTTAACCAACAGTAGAGTCGAACGATTACTTACGGAACTTGGAAGGGCCCCGACGAGATCACGCACCCCTCTTCGCACGTCTTCCGTCAAACCTGAGACGGAACATTTGCGAGATGGACTCTATCATGCTTTCCAGAAATGGGTTATCATTTATCAGCAGGCAGCTCAACCTGAGAAGACTTTCGTCAATTTCATATCAGACCTGACGAAGAAGGGAATATTGGCTGAAGATATGTCCCCATTGTTCTTCCGAGTGTGCGCAGAGTCGAGCGTCAGTCACTACATGAAGTGCATGACGGCTGGAGAGTATAGTTATGCATTCCACTCTCTCGATGCTACGTCTCGGTTGATTGTTTACATGATCAAGTATCAAGGCGATCAGCTAGGAAACAATACGGGAGAAGCAAAGGTTCATTACTTGACCAAAATTCTATCTATATTCGTGCTTGTGCTGGCGAATATGCATGAAGAGCAAGGGGCTGTATTTCAGCAAAAGCCCTTTTTCCGATTCTTCTCTAGCCTTCTCAACGACTTTCATGCAATTGAGGGTCAGCTGGGATCAGTGTATTTCAATCTGTTGATTGCCATCAGGCTTGTTGCGTCTCTTTACGTTGACTCCTGCTAATCTCATATTGTAGCGATGTTTTCAGCTCCCTTCAACCAACCTACTTCCCTGGATTCGCTTTCTCCTGGCTTTGCCTTATCTCGCACAGGTTATTCATGCCGAAACTACTCTCCGAAAATCGCGACGTCTGTGATTTTTTTACTAAAACCTTCCTTACTAATGCACTCTTAGGGATGGGCTTCATTCCATCGTCTTCTTCTTTCCCTCTTCAAATTCTTTTCTCCGCTGTTGAAGGATGCAAATCTGCAACGCGCGTCCAAAGATCTTTATCGAGGAGCACTTCGTTTGTTGCTAGTCCTACTTCACGACTTCCCGGATTTCTTGAGCGGATACTACTTCACACTCTGCGATGCAATCCCTCCTCGATGCATTCAGCTAAGGAATATCATTTTGAGTGCCTTCCCTCCTGCAATAACTCTTCCTGATCCCCATCTCAATAATCCGTCATTTGATAGCATGCCCGAGATGGGGCCTATTCCTTCTATCCTGTCGGATTTCGCGTTGATGCTCAAAAACGATGACTTACGAAGCTACCTGGACCAATACCTCCTCAATAGAGGGTCCCCTTCTTTCCTTCCTTCCCTCAAGGATCGATTGCGCCTTCCAGTAAGTACAGAAGTAGCATCTGAAACCTACAACTTGTCCCTCGTCAACTCTCTTGTTATGTATATCGGAGTTTCATCTGTCGCTCAAGCTAAAGCGAGGAGCGGCTCATCCTTGTTTGTAGCAAGTGAACCAGGGGTTATGGTGCTTCAGTACCTTGCAACAAATCTCGATATAGAAGGTGATCTGACGTCTACTGATACTGAAGTATTATTCACCGACCTATAGGGCAACATCATCTTCTAACTGCCATGGTGCTTCATCTCCGCTACCCCAATGCTCACACCCATTGGTTCATTTCGTTACTGCTTCACCTCTTTATAGAGGTCAAAGACGACCGCTTCCGCGAAGTAATGACCAAAGTTCTACTCGAACGTTTCGTCGTTCACCGTCCTCATCCTTGGGGTGCACTGGTTACGTTCATTGAACTGCTTCGCAACCCCAAATATGAGTTTTGGAGCAAGGAGTTTATTCATGTTGCCCCGGAGATCACACTTCTTTTTGAGAGTGTACGTCGTCGCGTATAAGCTTTACTGGGTTTAAAAGATTGACCTGCGACCTTCATGCCCTCAGGTCACTCGCAGAGTTTTCCAAGACTAGATTTCCTTGTCAGTGATTCTTGCTATCTTTCACGCATATATATAACTTCAGTCTATTTTGGGGTACCTTCTCTCGTACTAGTATTAACACTTGCAAGACCAATGTACTGTAACATTATCTCACTCTGATGCTGTCCTTCTGCCTATTCAGAAGCGGGTCGAATGTGGACATATATGGCTTGTGCGCGTGATCTCTACAGTATGGTTGCTTCCATTGCTTCCATTGCTTCCATTTCGATATGCTCTGTTAGCCCTCCCTCTCTCTCTCATGGCGGACCTTTGGGTCGCGTCCAAGACGTACTTTGTTCTGTTGCTGACTCTTTGTGACCTCGCTGCTGGATTTACGCTCCGTATGGCTCTTACAGTTGTGTCATTTGCAACCCTTACAAGTTAGAAGGCTCATGGCCCGCCGCTTACGCACTGGCAAATGCGACAGTAGCTCAGCTCAGCCTCAGTGAGAAAATAGGTATAGTTACTGGAGTTGGGATATTCTCTGGTTTGAAAGATCTTTGGATTCGGATCGCGTGCCCATGATTTGCAGGCAGATGCGTTGGCAACACATCACCAGTCAATCGCACGAATCTTACGATTCCTTCCCTCTGTCTTCAGGACGGACCGGCTGGACTTCGGTAATACTCTTTCATTGCTATGTATCCACTAGGCCTATTTTTCAGCCTCGTGCACAATACTACGGCCTTCCCTAGCGGTATAAATTCTGCCAGTACTTTCAGCCGAAGGCTGATGAGAGCAAGAGGTGTTGCACTTGGTGAAGAAGCTAGGGGAAAGGGCGTTAAGTGCGTCTGCCTTGTGAGGCCTTGTGCAATGTGGACTTGTACTGATCTGTAAGAAGTGTGCTACTCGGTCCTGCCATGGATATCGTGAGTATTCTGCCAAAAAAGCCGAGCTGTCTCTTGAAAAGCATACGTAGATGCGCAATCCTAAAGCAGGGAGAGGATGGGAGAGGTCAGTGACGTTGCACATGCATCAAGTCGTCCAACTTCGTTAGTTTTGGGCCTGACCCCTACTTGGCGGGTGAAGGTGCCTTCGAAACTGTCTCAGGAATACAAAGTACAGGAGTCATGGCCTGTGCCAAACATTTTATTGCAAATAATCAGGAGCATTGGCGGTAAGCACTTCTACTGTATATTTGTTTTTCTGAAGTAAACCGTGTAGATATGGTCTCAGCTCAGATGTTGACGATAGAAATTTACATGAGACATACTTTTATCCCTTCCTGCGAAGTATAGAGGTAGATTTGAGTACTGGGTCACTACTGAATCGCTGATTCCAGTTTCAACAGGCAAATGTTTCCTCTGTGATGTGTGCTTACAATCGTTTCAACCAAACGTCTTCTTGCCATAATGGAGGATTGCTGAATGGACTTTTGAGATCGAATGGCTTCCAAGGTGAAGACGGAAAACAGCTTTATTCACGACTCTAACCTGGGTAGGGTTTGTGGTGTCTGATTGGGGTGCAACCCATGACTCTGCATCCGACAACGCTAATAGTGGCTTGGACCAAGAGATGCCTGGTGGTTGGATTCTGATTGGTCCGTTTACCCTGTTCACAACGGCCTTCCTGAATTTTAATACAGGCGGTGGAGTTTACGGTGACGAATTAACTATTGCTGTGAATGACGGTGATGTTAGTATGGATGTAGGTTGTTCGTCCTTCCCAGAACAATTCATGATGTTTTCTAGCGCCTGAATCAAATGGTTGCTCGGATACTAGCTCCCTGGTATCGATTGGGACAAGACTCTGTTGGTTTACTCTTCTCTATTGGGCATGATGAACCGATTCTAAATACAGGGGTACCCGCCAGTCAATTTTAATGTCCAGCAACCTGACGGCTCCGGCCCGCTAAACCTAGGAGTCTCCGTACGAAGTGCAGCTCATACAGCTCTTGTGCGCGAAATTGACGACGCGTCTGCTGTCCTCTTGAAAAATAACCGGACTACTACGACTGGTACAGACACAGGCAGGACAGTCCGCGGCTTGCCACTTGCAATGGAGCAAATTGAATCAATAGCTGTGATAGGCCAGGATGCATTGATGCCTAACAAAAATTGTAATGGTTTGAATGAGTGCAATAGCGGCACCATGGTTATTGGGTATAAGTTCATTCTCACTTAACTCGAGTAATAATATCTGCTTCAGATGGGGTTCAGGTTCTAATTCGTTGGATTACGTCATTCCTCCTATCGACGCGATCACATCCTACGTGGGTTCTAATGCCACTGTAACATCCTCCTTGTCAAATGACTTGACGGCTGGCTCTTCCGCCGCCGAAGGCAAAAATGTAGCACTGGTCTTTGTTAACGCGTCAGTCATATCACCTGTACTCAGTGACACATTCATAAACAAGTCAGAGATTCTGGCGAACTAGGTATCCAACACAAAGCCGATAGATAACGTTTCGGTCCTGAACTTTTCTTAGGCGCCTATGACATTGTGGATGGCAACATGGGTGACAGGAACGATCTGAACCTTTGGTTCAATGGCAATGACTTGGTAATCTGTCGTATGTGCTGCTAACTAAGGCTATCTGACGACTATGAAAGATTGAAGCGGTCGCTGCGGTCTGTAGCAACATCATTGTAGTGGTTCACTCTGTTGGACCTGTGTATATGCGCTGGAATGAGCATCCCAACATCACTGCCATCATATACGCTGGTGCTCCTGGAGAGCAGACTGGGCCGAGTATTGTGGACATTCTTTGGGGGACTTATAATCCGAGGGGCCGACTTCCTTTTACTATTGCTGATGTGCTGTGATTTTCCATCGAATCCTTTCTGAGCTGAGATCTTGCCAGAACGAGGCTGCGTACGCAACTTCAATCGTATACATCAGCAAAGGTTTTCCTACCATTACATATCAAGAACAGCTCCTTTTGGACTACCGCTACATGGATGCAAACAACATCACGCCTCGCTACTCGTTTGGTTTCGGGCTTTCTTATACGAAATTCTCGTATTCTGGCCTCTCAATTTCCACCTCAGGGACCTCCAAAATAGTAACATTTACTGTCACAAACTCGGGGTCTTTCGATGGCACTGAAATTCCTCAGCTTTATCTTGGTTTCCCTAGTGGTGCTGGAGAACCTCCGAAAGTTCTTAGAGGATTTGACGAAGTTCCGTTGACTGTCGGTCAAGGTTCCACTGTCTCGATGTCTTTGTCGCTACGCGATATGAGGTAAAAGTCTGTCGCATCGTTCCGTGTTATTCTGAGCCAATGCCTAGTGTTTGGGATACACCAACACAGTCTTACATGAAACCACCGGGTACATTCATTGTTTATGTTGGAGCATCAATTAATGATATCCGACTCACTGGCACTTTTTGATCACTAGTTATCGACTCTGTATGTGGTACTCGGATATATTATTTACGTTTTTGGCTGCCGCGACGGAGCTTGACCACGCGCCTTGGGCGCTTGTCTGATCTTCAAAAGAACTGAGGTCACCTTACGTATTTGCTCATGCTGTGGTTCCTATTATTCTTCAGCTTCGGCGCTGCAGCAGCTAGACGTCAACCGTTCCAGACTCAGATCCTACCCTCTGACGACTCAGTGAGTGCCAAGTTGTCTCTTTCAGCATGTCCTGGTGAGCAACTCACGGCGTCATCGGTCGTGTTTGATACCAGCGTATCTAGGCTATACCCTCTCAGCACTACAAGAGACCTCCCACAGCTTGACTGCCAAACTTTCTCTTGCTGGACCTGCTTGCAATGCATTCGGTACTGACATCTCGAATCTCACCATTGAAGTTGTCTATGAATCCAAAGAACGGTGAGAACGGTTCGCAAAGCACGTCAACATTAACGGAGCGCCGAATAGACTGCATGTCAAGATATTTGACGATGACCAAAAACAGTTCACTATCCCTGAATCTGTTGTAACTTTACCCGGTCCCGATAAATCTATAAATAAAGGGACTTCTGACCTCCTCTTCAACTACGAGCCGACGCCGTTTGGCTTCTGGATCACTCGACGCTCAGAACCCGATCTTGCTCCATTGTTTGATACTAGGTCAACTTCGCTGCCCAACACTCCGATTCCTCCTTTTGTGCCAGATGACAATAGTACCGCATTGGACGGATTTCCCCTTGTGTTTGAAGACCAGTATCTACAGGTCTGTGTTTGCTCATCCTCACTGTTGTTCATTGATCATGTAGATTGCATCTGCTCTTCCTCTTAACACCAATATATATGGTTTAGGAGAAGTCGTGGCCAGCTCGGGTTTCAGACGTGATACCAACGCTACAGTACAAACAATGTGGGCAAGGGACATGGCCGATCCTATTGATGAGAACATGTAGGCTGCCTGATGTTGTATAACTAAACTCAGAACACTTGTTAGTTATGGTTCACATCCGTTCTATCTTGAACATCGATACAATCAAACGAGCGGTAAATCATCTTCTCATGGTGTCTTTTTGCTCAGGTCTGTCAACTTACTCTTTATCTTCTCGAGGCTAAGTATTTGCAGCGCTGCTGGCTCCGATATACTACTTGTCACCCCACCAGGCTCATCTGTGTCACTGATTGAATACAGGTTGATCGGCGGAATTCTGGACTTCTATTTCTTTTCTGGCCCATCACCTAAAAGTGTGGTGGAACAGTACGGGCAATTGATCGGCCTGCCTACTTGGCAGCCCGCTTGGGGCTTTGGTTTTCATCTTTGTAGATGGGGATATCATGACATCAACGAAACTCGACTTCAAGTTGAAAGGATGAGAGAAGCAAACATACCTTTGGAAGGTATCTTCCCGCCCTTCCTGTCAAACGACCTCTCACCTGCTATGTCAGTTATGTGGAATGACATCGACCTTTACCATGCTGTGAGGGATTTTACTACCGATCCCGTCACTTTTCCGGCCGATGAAGTTCGAGCATTTATCCAGGATTTGGTCAGCAATTTAATTTATACGCGTCTTTATAATTCATCACAGCTGACTAGACGTCTCATCATCAAAAGTGTACGTTTCTATTCGTTTTGAAGCGATTTCAGTAATGTTTGCTAGACATACCCATCGTGGACGCCGCCATAGCCAAGCAAGGAAACTCGTCTGATATTGTCCGTCTTCCTTTCTAGGCTTTCTTTCTCCTTCTCATTCCATAGTACGATCCTTATCTCAGCGGAGCAGAGAAGTGCGAATCACGGTCATTGCTTCCCTTGCTCACATCTCATAGAGACGTCTTCATCAAGAACCCAGATGGCTCTGAATACATTGGCCAGGTCTGGCCAGGATACACCGTGAGTCGAGGCATTTTCGCCTGATATATTCTTCACCTCACATAGGTATTTCCTGATTGGTTTGCCAATAACACGCAAGATTGGTGGGCCGAAGCCCTGACGAATTGGAGTCAAAGTGGCAAGTCTCTAACCTTCGTAGCTTTATATAATTTTCTCTCAAGGCGTTAACTTCAGTGGCATCTGGTTGGATATGAATGAGGCTAGCTCGTTTTGCGACGGCTCCTGGTAAGCAGCTCCTGCTTGTGTTCTCGACCTCATTTTTCCTCGTGATAGTGGAACCGGGGCTAACCTTTCAGATACAAGCCTCCCCATCCTCCTGCCCGGAGATCCAGGATCGCCTGTCGTCGATTACCCTGAATGGTATGTCGCTCTACTACAATTACTATTGTAGTGACAAATCAATCAGTTATAATGCGGCGCTCTCTAAGAGCGGAAATATCACGGTGAACGGGATACTTACCTGTCAAGCCAACTTGAATGCTTCACAATTTCTGACCGTCCGTGGGCTCGGTGCCGGGGGAGAAGAAGGTGTAGATCTTAACACGCCGCCTTACGCAATTCATAATGGTCCGTTGACAGTATCATTCTTTACTGTTCATCGACCCAGGCAGGTTTTGGCAGACTTTCCATCCATACTATTGCCACGAATGCGACTCATGCCAACGGTGTTGTCGAGTTAGATGCACATAATCTCTGGGGTTTGATGGAAGCACAAGCAACTCACAGGGCTGTCCAAGTAGGTTGAATAGTATTGCTGTTCCTTAGCTCACATTCACCTGTTCAGAAAATTCTAGGCAAGCGTCCTTTCCTAATTACCAGGTCGACTTTTGCCTCTTCTGGAAAATGGACTGGTCATTGGCTCGGCGACAATTTTTCAAAGTACGAGTCGTGATATCAGTGGTTTGTTATGAAACTGAATGGCCAAAAGATGGCAATATTTACACTTCAACATCCAAGGCGTTCTGCAGTTCCAGCTATTCCAGATTCCTTTTGTAGGAGCAGATACTTGTGGCTTTAGTCTGTGCTGGACAAAAGAGCATGGAACTGAAAACTGATCATTAAACAGGTGGCAACACAGATGAAGAACTTTGTAACCGATGGATGCAGTTGTCAGCTTTCACGCCATTTTATCGGAATCATAATCAGAGGGGTGCACTTTCGCAGGAACCATACCGCTGGGACACAGGCACGTTGCGAATTTTGAAATCGTCGTATGTTCAGATACTTTGTAGTGGCGAACTCTTCGAGAAAGGCTATCGCGACACGTTATTCATTGTTTCCTTATTGGGTCAGTACCAATTTGAATTCATAGGCTGTTACTTATCATCCCTGCTTAGTACACACTCTTTGCTAACGCATCCACCTATGGCACACCTCCAGTTCGTGCTCTATTCTTTGAATTTCCTGAAGAGCCGGAACTTTTTGGAGTGGATACGCAGTTTTTGATCGGCCGAGACATTCTAGTCACTCCCGTTCTTAATCCGAATGTCACGACAGTCCAGGGTCTGTATCAACTTCCTAATAAATACCATTAATGTTTACCTGTTTAAGGCAGCTTTCCTGGCAGAGGACGCGTAGCATGGCGGGACTGGTATACCCACGATCCTGTCAATCTTTCGTCCAGCTCAACTGTCACTTTGTCTGCTCCTCTGGAGCACATAAACGTGCACGTACGTGAAGGGGCCATGATTTTGCTGCATTTGAAACCCGGTTATACCATTGAGGAAACTCGGTCAAGCCCTTATGAACTGCTGACGTTCCTCGGAGCTTCGGGAGCCTCGGGTTCTGTATTCCTCGATGATGGCGAAAGCTCACCACCGGGTCCAAACAAGATATTGGCTCTTTCTGCAAAAACAGGAGAGATCGTCATACAACCGAAAGGCCAGCAATATCACGTCGCCCAAAAGTTGGATACCGTCACTATCCTTGGTGTTCCCGAGAAGCCCAAAGCAGTGAAGGTCAACCTGGTTAGCCATACCGATTGGTCCTACATAGCTTCTCAACAGAAGATGGTCGTCAACGGTTTGTCAGTGGATCTCAACAATGAAACAGTTCTGGAATGGGAATAACAGTACACGTTTACGAGAACCATATATACATGTACTGTGCGAAATGAGACGAGCTGCGGCACTTTATGAAACCCTTCATTCATTTGGGTGGATACTTGCGCAGCACATGGGTTAGCAGAAGCGCTTCCTACAAGTAAACTGCGGAGGAGTTCCTATAACAGATGAGAAGCCCTTTCAAGTTCACCTCTTATCTCAATCGAAAGACTGGCACATTAGCAACTTACAAGTCAGTGACCACTGTCAATGCCGCGTTGGCGTTGTATAAGACGAAGAGGCAGGATACCTGGAATTTAGTAAATAACGGACAGGCAACCTATTCCGACTCAATAGTTCTTCTAAGACATTGTCACCAACCCGATTCCTGTGCCGTCGTACGGTTCTCAACTCATGGAGTTCCGTGAATTCCATAGCCCTTTTTCATCGTGATGTATGGCCATAAGGACAATGAACTTATGCCACAGCTGGCTGTGATTCGGTCGTAAATACCATATTCCTCTGGACGAAGGACCATGTTGGTCCAGGGGCCATTAAATCAATTATACAAATAATCTTCAGTCACTCGTGCTGCAATATAGGACGATACAGGGGATGAAGGGGGCCCGATACAAAGAAAGAGTGGTACGGAGAGGAACGAGCTTCGAAGGAGATCTGGGATAAGTTGGGTGGATTAAATTAATGGTTGATTGTACAATGATCCCATTTCCATTGCTTCACGCAATTTCGACAAGAGGCGTCTGGCGATGGCTTCCAAAGACTCGTCCTTTGATCTGTCGACTTGCACCAAAACTTTCTTCCATCGACCATCTGTGCATAAAGCCTTGACCGTTCGGGGGCTCAATGAGACGGACAAGGCGGAAAAAGGAATCGGCTTGATGGGCTCTGCGGGTCGCTCTGAGATGAATGGCGTTGGAGGCGGAATTTTTTTCATCTTTTTCTTTTCGCGGTAGGCCGATACTACAGTGAGAGGATTGAACGAGGACCATGCTGGCATCGTAGGCGTTGTTGGAGTAGGAGGGGCCGAGGACGTTGTTGGCGATGGCGGGTTGGGATGTCGCTGGGCTGAGGGACCAGGATCACCGTCGGCATCATCTGCAGCGACTAGACCCATGGGTACACCTTCTCTGAATATCAAGTCCTCGAGGCGGCTTCGCGGCTGCATAAAATCGAAAACATCTTTGTAGGCTTCCTCCCTCGGCAAGTGAAGGCAAGTGGAATCGAGCATGAAGTCTTCATGGGCCAAGAGTGCAATGAAGAGATCCAGAGTCCGAACTTCACGATTTCCTGTCTCCAACAGAACGGATCCCTCAGGATTGTCGGCCGCAGCCAAATCAGAGGTGTACGGTGGCTTGACAAGGGACAGATATGCTGGCAAGTAAGTGCTTCGTAAGATGTACATGGAAACTCAATGTTATAAGCATTAGAAAACGAAATGGACGGATCGACTCACTGATGTAGAGACTTCGATTCACAAGGCGCAGAGACGTCTCGAGCCAGAAGAGAGCCTCTCGCTGCATGACGACCTTTGACTGTCCTTCAAACTGGCCATCGGTCTCTGGGAACGTCGAATACACAATCTGAAGTAAAACATGGGAAGGCAGCGTGGCAAGGCTGACTGGTCCCAGATCTGAGTGCGGAGTTGCAGGAGCTCTCTGCACAATTTCATCGTAGGGAGGCGGAGGAGGAAACATGGATTTCTCGTCAAGAATCATCACACGCACGAATTGATGCTGCGTATTACATAGACTGGATATACAATCAATAATAGACTACAGCGCCAAAACCAAGGTCAAACACTGGTGGTCGGTAAGTGCAAGCCTCGCAGATCTGCGTCAAGAGCTTACATAGCTGGACATCCAGAGGACAGCCTGGATTCGACGGGTTCGCTTGCTTTCATCTAATTCGATTGAGCAAATACACGACAGTCTCTGCCGAGTGCGTACCAGTCCAAGCGCAGGAGGAATCTCACCAGTGGCCGTCAATTCCCTTGATAAAGCACCATAGTGGTCAGTAGTCAACTCTATGACTTCTTCGTGCATAAAGCTGGGAACGTATTCCTGGATATACCTTGGGGGAATGACCGTGGCTCGAAGAAAGAACTGAGCACGAGTGAGCCGAATTTGATCACAAAAGTTTCCTACCTCGACCTCCACCACATCGTCCAATCTCCAGGAACACTCTTCACTGGCTTTACCGGCATCAATGGATCCTCTGTATAGCACCAGGCCCTCTTTATACACATTTTGATACTTGAACTGCCCTGTCGCAATGGGCCAATCCCTAGTATAGGCGACACGTAAATCTTTCTTCCTCCTCCTGTGTGCCCATATAGTGATACGCTTGTGTAGAACCACACTGATGCATGGGAACAGAAGCATGGGCATGAATGGCCGGTCTGAAAAGACCAGGCTTATGGTGTACGGTATTGCATCTCCCGAAGTGTACGACTTGGGAGCTGGGATGGAGAACTGAAGAAATTATCAAAAAAGGCAAGGCGGAACAAGGATCCGGAAGTGCTGACATTGACAGCGCGATCAAACAGGAGTAGCTTGGACTGCTTACACGAAGACGGCCAGAAGGGCTGCAAAGCAGTGGTATGGACACGCTCAAACAGATGAAGGCAAGCGGTAGACATGTCAGCGAACTCGTGAGTAGAAGGACGCGGAATATAAGTCAGCGGTGGCGATTTAGGAGACGACTTGGGGAGGTACAAGATTGGAATGACCTTTCTGCAAAACTTTAGGGAAGAAACACACGAGCAAGCTGCAGGCTTACACCTCAGTTCTCTTCCAGGATTTGCCTGTCCGGTACATGCAAATCTTGATAGAGAACGACGTCTGGCATGAAGCTGCAAAACTGAGAGAAGAGCAGGAAGGTGGCGTGGGTATGGCCGCATTCCCTTCCAGTGCGATCTCTGTAGGAATTCTTATTGAAAAGGGATGGTCTCCCGTCCATTCTGAAGAGTCCTTGGTACCGATCTCATGGAGCAAGAGCGCACGCGACAGGACAGGAGAAACTGAACCTGATCTAGAAGTGGAAACCAATACTTCGAGCTAACAGAAATATGGATACAAAATGAATTGGGCTGATACACTTACAGATATAGTGACCCGTTCGATGGAATTTGGGCTGCCTGAGAAGGACATAGATCCCTTGACATTGCCATTGAGACCGTAGCAAGGATACTGAAGACCCCATCGTCCAGTTTCTAGATTTATTTTCATATGTTTTGTATGATAATGCCATGTTGCAGTCGAAGGCGTAAGAGAAAGTGGAATCTCAGCCTCTGCTGGCTGCAAAGAGTAAGGCGGAGAGATGGGCCCGTCACTAAGATAATAAGGAGGCGGGTCCATAGTTGGAGCCAAGTTGTGAGTTGCAAATGAGCTGTCATATTCGAACCGATCCAGATCATGATCATTGCAAAGTACCGCGTTTGTCCGCGTGATCTCGCTAACTTCTCAACTCGTCACTACTATCATGCGCGCTTCTGCTCGCTGGCTCACTTCTCTTGACCGCGTCCTGCGTTCAAAGAGTACCAGCTTCATTGGACTAGGAAACATGGGCTCAGAAATGGCAACCAACCTATTTTCTAAGCAGTTTGCTAACTCGGTCGAATCTCGGTTCATCGTCTGTGATGCAGTGCCAGAAACAGCTCTGTCTTTTGCTCGCAAGTTTGGGCATCGCTATCCCGGTGCTAATATAACCATCGCTTCTACTCCAGAAGAGTATGTAAGGCTCAACTCCTTGTTGAAGCCATCCAAATAACTTGGGCTAGGGCAACGCTGGCATCAAACACTGTCATCACAATGTTACCCTCTTCCCCTCATGTCAAAGAAGTTTACGGCCAACGGATCATACCCATTCTGAGACAACTGTGCAATTCCGACTCGAATTTAGCCTCGGACACTCTCTTCATAGACTCCACTACTCTCGACGTGACAGTGGCACAAAATGTAGCTAAACAAGTCAACGAATTCGCTCAGATGGTTGACGCACCCGTTTCTGGAGGTACGTGCAGCTAGGGGACATACCTCTCTTGTTCAGCTCAGCTTCAAGGCGTAACTGGTGCCAAAGCCGGGACCCTGGCTTTCCTTGTAGGTGGTACCGACAATGCCTTCAAGCTTTGTCAGCCTATCCTAGCATTGATGGGACAGCGCATCATTCATTGTGGACCATCTGGAGTAGGACTAGGTGCAAAGATCTGTAACAATGTCGGTGATCTTCTTCGTGTTTCGATGCACATTTCACTCGCCTGAAAGCTCATCCTTGGCGTACAACAAATCGTAGTAGCCGAGGCAATGTTGCTAGGGCAAAAGCTGGGATTAGATCCTGCAGTTCTGACAAGTGTCGTTAGTTCCTCAACTGGTAGTTGCTGGTCGATATCCGTCAACAACCCGGTACCTGGCTCGCTGCCTGATAAATCTCCACCTTGCCACCGAAATTATGAAGGAGGTTTTGCAACCAGTCTGATGCTCAAGGTAAGCAACTCGCTCACTTGGACGCCGTTAAGCATCTCGAAACAGGACATGGGTCTTGCTACCGATATTGCCAAACGAACAGCAACTCCCCTTCCGTTGGGTCAAGCTGCAGAGCTCATCTACTCTGAAGTCATAGCTAAGGATCCAGATCTAGCACGCAAAGACTTTTCGTCTGTATATAGGTTTCTGCAATCAGTATCTGTATGATGAATATCCTGCGCAACCTCCGCGGGTATACGTAAGTAAGGATGTCCGTGACTGTCCGTGTAACGCATCAAGATCATGTGATGGTTCGAGTTCCAACTCCGTATCTATTTCGTCGGTTTCACGACAGTACGATTTTTGCTGGCCTGTGTGCATACTCCAGCTAATCTGAATCCAAATAGCCCACGCTCTCTAACGACTTGCTCTCTGACTTGACGAATAAACATGTCGCAGACTCAGGAATTGCCACCTTGGCTGTCTTTCTCGGTTACAACAGTCACAGATGCCAATGGAACACCAGAAGCAACTTCAAGTAGTCTTGTTTACTTACCGCTCACCTATTTTGGACCAAGTGTCAGTCGAATCACCACCATGAAAGTGATACTTACATAGGTTAGATACCGCTAGGCTCAGAGTGGACCTTTGGTGGCCTTACTTCTCCAGCATCTAGCCCAACAACCATCTCAAATTCTGCCACGACTACCTCCGCGACACCTTCTACTACGTCTTCTACTACGCCTTCATCTTCTGTGCCTTCTACCTCCTCTTCCATCCTCTCTGCGACACCATCTCAATCCGTTACATCTGAACCATCCTCACACTTGAGTAAAAACTCTCTCATTGGCGGTATTTATTAACATTCTCTCATGCCACATGCAACTGACATCCTCGTGTAGTGATAGTTGGCTCTATTCTTGGTTTCTTGTTCTTGTTTATCATTGCCCTGTTAATCTTCTTTATGTTGAGCAGCCGGCGTAAACGCAGAGTTGATCCTCAGTGGGCAATGGTCACTCCCATCGAGGACGATTATTATATCGTTCCTCCAGGTGGACAATCACCCGGCGAAGGTTCTCCTAGACATAGTGGTGAGGAAGCCGATCCTTTTCTCAATCGCAATATCCAGATGCGTCATTCGAACTCCGGTGCTCCTGTTTCAATTGCCGGAACCCGCCAAAACGATGGAAGTTTGTCGTCTTCCAACAAGTCCTCCGCCGCTTCTGGTTATGGGACACTACTTGAACGCCCTAGTCTTGCAGTCAGCACTGCTCCTCCAGAGCAAAGACGCGGAAGGATTCTGTCACCCGAAGAGTTGAGACGGATTGACCAGGAGTCAGTGTTACCTCCAAACACGGACTTTGGACCGGCTGCACATCCACCACGTTTAGTTAGTTCTTCTAGCGGCCTTAATCTGCCATTACCAATAGCTGGCTCTCGCCATTCCATCACTCCGTCTATCCAGTCTTGGGAACTTATCAATCCAGCAGTCACGATCATGCACAAGCCGTCTCAAAATTCCATCAGTGTATCTCTCCAAGATGAACCAACAGTTGCCACCGCACGCCGGGTCCGGATGGATTCATCCGCTGTTTCTCCACCGTCATCCCCTGCAGAAGGCTCATCCAATCGCCGCTCAAGTTGGAAACCGTTCGGTCTGGGAGGTCTCGCTGGCCTTACGAGGCTAAGTTGGTTCAAAAATAGCGATTCTACGCCATCCTCAAAAAGGGCTTCATTCTTGGCCACTGCCCTGACTGACAATGACGTTGAAGCCGGACGGGCATTGCTTGATGAACCCTCCACCTCCGAGCCTCGGCCTCGCAGACCGCAAGAATTGGCGACGGATGAGCGCCCCATCTCAACTTTCAGCACCAGGTCTGGACTGACAGTATACCATGATGCTCAGTCTTCTATGCCGGGAACTCCTCTACTGGTTCCTCCACCAAGGGCTCTACCTTCCGATAGTTTTGACTCCGAGTTTGGTGGATGGCCTGGAGTCCCTGC
>CEMS01902613.1:0-15184 GCA_900068915.1 Megacollybia platyphylla | reverse complement strand
GGTGGAGCAGAGTCTGAACAGCCTTTGAATAGAGCGGCAAGCCCAGTACTATCTGGTACCAATGTACCATGGGCCGTAGGACTGGACACGAGTTGGACAGCTTCGTAACAATTTGAACGTTGACTGCGATGAGTCTACGTATCACGATGCCAGAGAATGGCACGTCCGGCCGGTAGAAGATGGCTATTTGCTCAATCTCAGAGATTTGCGGATGGACCGTTTCATTTGAACTTGAGCTTGAAGCTTTGGTTTTTATCACTACTTTATTTTCATGACTAGCCACGAGAATGACTGCGATGTAGCCTGTCTTGTTAAATGCGATACCTGCCTGTTTTGAATGTTGACATGTTTCGTTACCACGTGGAGCTTTCGAGTCTCATGTCCGTTGGTGATCGAGTACCTTTGAGTTCTTTCCGCTATGGCTCACGACAAAGACTTTACCGATGTTGAGGGTGGCGACCACCAGACCGAGGGTACAGGGCAACGACCTTTCTCGATAGACCTCAGTCTTCAGCTAGAACGACAACTCGCCTTGGAGGACGATTCGATGCCCAACACACCTGCAAATGCTCACGATTCTATGGGCAAACGAGAGTCTCTTGATCCTCATGTTCTCGCCCATATTATCATGCAGTTGCGACAGAGTCTGGCGGAAATGACAAAAGAACGCGATGATCTGCTGCAGCTGGCCTCGACGACTCGAGAATTGCAGGACGCCCTACAACATATGACAGACAAGGCGACAGGGTTGGAGGAGGAGCTCTCAGAGGCCAAGATGAAAATCAAAGACGACGAAGAAGCGATCAGTCTATTGAGAACAAAGGTGGAAGAAAGCCGGTAAATAAGTCTGCTGTTAACAAGCTCGATGCTAACATGTTCAGGCGAGGACTGATGCGACTACAGACCGAAAGTCGTCGCCAAAGCCAGGCACCTTCCACTTTGGATTTGTCAAGGGCGAGCATGTCTTTCGCTGGCACGCCGTCGACCAAGTCAGCTAAACGAGCATCGTTCACTCCCCTGACAGGAGCGGCCATTCGACCATCGAATGCTCACAAACGCGGCTCGTCGATCTCAGACTCAGGGCTACTCCTGGCTGCCGACACAAGTCCCAGTGCTCAATCGCTGGCCCTTCCTGACGTGCAGTCGTCTAACGGGATATCTCGTCGGTTTTCAGGCATGTTTGGGCGGACTGGGTCGTCACCGCCGCTGGATCATGCCACTTTGAGCGATCCGCATGCTGCTGAAGTGGACGCACTGAAGAAAGAGCTGAAGGAGGTCAGAGACACTGTGGAGGAGTTGAGACACGAGCTTTCAGAAGCCCAGGAAGCAAAGGAAGCCTCGGAGACTTGTGCAAAGGTTTTGAGAGAGTTCATTGCGGAACACCAAGTGGGAACTGCAGATCAATCTGCAGGTCTAGGAGACACTATCAAGCTTCCTGGCGATGATGCTGGCAAGAATGCTAACAATGGTTGGGGGTTCAAGCTATGGAAGGTAGACTCGTCTGTCAAGCCTTCTGGCGGACCCACATCGCCATCTGCAGAACCGCTGACGAAGAAGATTGGTGGATTCTTCTCGTCGCGTCCAACTCCGTCAGCCAACGCGTCTTATTCTCGGGATTCAATGTATAGCTTGTCGGACAAGTCGAGCATGGTGGAACCAGTGAGCCCAACGACAGAAGTGAACCCTCAGGTTGAGGTGGTTGGCTGCGACGCGAGGCTGATAGCAATGGATGATATCGCTGTGAAGATTTAATATTGTAGAGTAATGGCATCAAAATATTACGTAATGACTAATAGCAGTTTTTACAACGTTGATCTCAGGCGTGAAGGGGCGGGATGGCGTCGAAACCAAGTGCTCTCATTTTCGGTCTGTAATGCTGGGATGGCCATTGTCATTGTCATTGTTTCCTTTAGGTGGGCTCAATACTTTTTCGCGCACACTTGCCGCCTTCTTGCTCGACGGCGATGCCCTCGTCTCTGTACGTCCCATCTTCATCTTGCTTCTGCACTCAGACGCAATGCTTTCAGCATCTTCTCATCGTCGACAAGTTCTCCGTGCATCCGCCAACAACGTTTGACTTTTTCTTCCGTCCTAGCCATCGCTCACGCTGCTCAGCTACATTGGCGCAGAATTCCCAAAGATACTCAACAGGCCAGACATAGAATACAGACAGGCAAATTTAACAGTCGCGTGCAAGTTTGTCCATTCATTTGTAATCTTGCCCTCACTTCTTCTCAGCAAACATCCCACCGCTCTTCGATCCACCCGAGGGAAGGCCTTCCTACGACTATGTGTTCGATCTCACTGGAGAAGTACGCCCAGATCGTTCAGAAATGGTTCACACAACTCTGCACAAGATGCTGTTCTGATACTCACGATCACCAGATACAAATCAATACTACATGTCAGGTCTCCCGCATGATCGCTCTCGAGGCTGCAAAGCGCAATGTCAAGGCATACGTACGACTTCAGTTACCGTTTTATGAATGCTCCAACAAGGGCTCCCATGATGAGAAAGAGGATGCGAAACCCTCTGGAACTATTGGAATCTGGTGGCATGAAACACTCAGAATGCTTGCAGCCATTGACGAGTACGTGTTCACCCTTTGGCTGTTCTATACTTGATCTTCTTTTCAGTCTCAATCTCGTGATTCTACGCGTAGGCTATGGATATGGACCATACATTGATTACGGTGATGGTACGTACAGCACAACTTGTCCGAGATCTTTTTAATTGCTTTGATTAGTTGCTTCCTGCATCACCGTCGCCTCCGTGTATGGCTATCTCAAGAAACCCATGAAGTCCATGTGAGTTTCTCTGTTTCTTCTCTCGATCGTGCCTGATCGTGTTTAGCTGGTCCCCTGGCAAGCATGGAAACAACACAATCCACGCTGTAGACATTGCTGGCTCTATGTGGGCTTGCGCAGAGTGGATGGCCTCGCTCGGAAGAAAATCTGCAAACAGCATCGCAGGCGAAGAGATCTTCTTCCACAACGAAAAGAGCAAAGTCAAGGAAGTTGAAGGAATGCCTCCTCACAACAACAAGCTGATTGCACCTTTGTTCAATCTGGCAAGTGAAACGCCCTTTTTCCTCTTTCCCCCTCTCATATAGACAGGTTGATGACTCCAATTCAACACTTCTCAGCGTCAGTCAAACAGCAACTTCTTTCTTTGGCACCACCTTCGAGTTTTTCAGCTTTGTTGAAACCTCTATGCTCAAGGTGAGCTTACAGTAGTCTGCCTGGACAAGTGGACCGACCACTTGCTAGCTGAAGGATGCACTCGAAGAAATCAACGAGCATCACGTTGGAGGTTGGACAGAGATGCTAGAAAAGTCTAACCCGCCTGTTCCAAGTACCCCATTATCTGCGTATCTCGACCAATATGCGCTTGCGAAGCATACAGTAAGCTTTAGCAATACCAAGATCAAGGAGGTTGTCGGATACAAACTCAAGTGCCCCGAGTTCAACCACGCTGCTATCAAAGAGGTCATTGATAAGTGGAAGGGAGAAGGCAGCTGGCCGATCTTGGACTCGTAGATTGATGTATTCTGGATCTTTCTCTCTCTTTTTCCCTTTCGCTGCTAATGCAATGCTCACGACTCTACGATACAATATTTTGGTTGCTAATAAACTGTCGTCTACGATCACAGATGACCACGCTGGTGAGAAGCGGGACAGGCAACTGAACCCGGCTGTGAGCTGTCTTCTCACTAACGTGGAGCAATATTGTTGGCTGTGGATTTAAACTGAGTTATCGCCTTTCTAAATGCCACCAGGGTCGTCCCAAGCCCAAGAGTCCAAACTGCCTGCTAATTCAGAGCAAACCATGGGCTTCAAGCCAGAAACACGCGACGGCGACGTCGACTCGGTATCTCAGTTCATTGCCCTGGTAATTCGACTTGGATTACTCTGATTCAAACTGTAAAGCTCTTCTAGGGTGCTGCTGCTGTCCGTCTCTGATTTCACTGTATCTTTGTGCATTGACGAGTGTGCTAGACGACGGTGGTCGTTGCCTGGATCATGGGTATGAATCCAACAAGCCATACGATCACTGCTGCATCCTGGCTCTAGTACTTGCTAACAATCCTTTACGGTTTACATGGTTTGCTTTACACCCTTTGCTTCAAACACTCGCCATCGCTTTGTTCACTTACGGTCAGGCTTAAGGCTTTCGTTGCCAGTCTAATTGTTCTCAGGCATCCTGACCCTTCAACCTACCAGCCAGCCAATAACAAAAGCCCAAGGTCTCTTTCGCCATCAGATAGCAATCCTCTATCTCGCCCTCCCATTCATCACTTGTGGAACTCTGGCCGTCTACTTCAACAAGTACGTTTCTGGCAAGGAGCACTTTAAATCATGGCATGGAGTAAGCATTCAACACTTCAACCATTCTCAGCCTGTTACTGTACAGTTCCTCGGCATTATATGTATGGCTTGGATCCTTCTTCAAGTCGCGATTGGTGGCGGGAGTGTGTGGTACGGTGGCGCAGCTTTTGGCGGAGGAATGAAAGCAAAGGCAATGTGGAAATACCATAGGCTGGTTTTCATTCAATATTGCAAATCATCCACGCTTAACCGATTGAACAGACTATCAGGATATCTACTGTTCCCCTTGCTCCTTCTCACCGTCAATTTAGGCGGTACCTGGTCAACCTGGGCGCAGACGTACTCTGCCTACGTGCGGCTAGTTGCGTTTACTATCTCTCCGTTATTGATTTTGGCCGCGGTTTATACTCGCGTTAGGTGACTGGCATACACTTCACACTCCAATTTTCCTTGTTCATCCGTTGCAGAACCTCAAAGATGAAGTTTTGATACACTGTATTACTCATTACATAGCTTATTCTGGAGGTTGACTTTGCGTTTTTTTGATGATGGGAGATGGAGGAGGAGCTACGACTTCTGCAAGAAATCCAGGCAAAAATCTATCAATCCTTTCTTGCGTCACTGTCCACATTGTTTTCTGTCGTTCCGTGCGCGTATCTTCGTCAGACGGTGGAACGAGCATCTGAGCCGCATTCATCACAAGTACAACGTTCTTCAGGGACTCGGGGATGGCTTCATACTGCAGAAAAATAAAACTTGCAGCGGCAATCTCTTAAACACAACTCACTAATTGATCCTTCTTGTCAATATTCATCAAGCGATCCAGTAGGTCCAGGATTTGTATCCACAACAACCGTATATCTGCCTGAGCTTGACTCTCCCGCACCTCAAAGTGCATGAATGTTTTGCACAGCAATGCTGATGCACGCAACCGCGTTTCTGGCATCCCCTGTGGATCCCGGTTGAAAATTTTGGGCTTGAGCAGGTCGTCGAGAAGCGGAAATACAACACGGCTAAAGATCTCTTCGACCTGCGCGTTGACCGGTTCTGCAAATCCTGGCAATGAGCCGAGAAGGAAGCGTTGAAGCTGGCTAATAGCACTGTGACGCAGTTCTCGAGCCGCGTTTGTGGACTGCCGGCTGAGAGAGATCAACAATGGCAGGCATAACTGACGCCAAGCTAATCCACAAGTATTCAACTTGAGCACAAACAAACACCAAGCATTGCTATTACCTTGTTCGTGTGATAAAGCAGACGACTCCATCAATAGTGCAACATGTTTTTTCAGCCCCACAATATGATCGATAGCCTTCTTGCCACGTTCAACGATGGGCGAGCTAAGAAAGAATCAGCAAAAATGTTTCAGTAAGCAGCGTGTGTAGTGGTACTTTGCAGATGTCAGAGGCTCTTTCCGACGTCCTTGTCTTTGCTGAGCCTCCACAGCTATTCCAGTACTAGATGCAAAATCATCCAAAAGAGTGACAAGACCTGAAAAATTGTCGGTATTGACAGTCTGATCTGGTCCATCAGTGGTGAGACTACTGATCAATTCGAACGACTGGCTAGCCGCCTTCGGGTGGGACATTGTTGACCGCACAAGAGCAAATACCAAATTCCACTCCGTCTGTGAGCTAGAGTTGGGTGAGAGCCTATTCGCAGCGATATCCAAGTACGTACCTTATGATTTCTCTATGCTTTTGAATTATCAAAATAACGCCAGCAATAACTTGTTCTGCAACAGAGTTGGCGACTACAGGGGGTAGACCAGACAATAGATCAAACGAGACATAGATTTGGTCCCTAAAAGATGGCTAAGGACATTTTATCAATAAGAGGTCAAACACGAAAAACAAAGCTTACATGCTGAGCTAGAATCAGGCAGAGACGCAAAAGACCAACTACAGCTCGTTCAATGAGTAGTATGCTGTATTGCGTGGATGTCGAGAGAAGGGCTGATAAATGCTCGAATACAAATGGCCTACAAATTGTAAGGAATAGCAGGAAATATGAGACAAATCCTTGCCAGAGTTCTTCAATATGCTGAGGAGATTGGCAAGCGATACTTATCATAGTCTCCAAGAGAAACACAGATGCAGGGTCGTAGGAAAGGGCGTAAGGCTCGTTGTCCTGTGATGGATTGGTATCATCCGCCTCCTGCTTCAGCTTGGCAACAGTCCGCTCGTGGGCTAGGGCTTCCAAAGCCCGGACTGCCGCCGTCAAAGCCTCAATATCCAGCTTCATGATTTGGCTATAAAGCTCGTCTAGTCGACAAGATGTGATACAATCGATGGTGCACAAAGTGTTCTCTATGTCAGCGTCTGTAGCATCCGGGACCAGCTGCTCAGCGCTAGCACCATAAGGAGTCATCAAGTACGATGACAATGCGGACAGCAGACCACCATCACTTCTTGATGTTGGCCGCGGAGTCTGACTGCCTCTAAGGGGAATCATGGAAACTCCACCAAGAAAATCCTCCATTTGTAGCATCCGAGTTGGCAGTAATGAGTGTAGGAACAAGTTTTGGAACATTTCAAATATCTTGTCTGTCAGTAATCAACATCTCACACAGAGTCGACACACCTGTGTCCAGCCCTCACGCAAAGCGTTTCCATTTCCATTTACGATGTTGAAGAGTACAACCGCAGCCAGTTGACCTTTAAAATTTGTCCCGAATTTGACCGAAAGGTTTGAGACCGTGATTGACTGGCCTTCCACGTTTACAATAGGGAAGTTGGGGACTTGCGCAGGTAAAGAGTCGGAAAGAAGAGTGGTGGCCTGTGATAGGGACAAGACTACAAAATCAAAGACATCGAGGAGACGGAAGCTCCCGGCAAGTGTAGCACATTGTCTGAACCCAGCAACTGCGCGTTGAATGATATAATCATCGTCAAAACTGATGAATGTGTATGCTATTGCCGAGATGACTGGCTTCCACACAGATTTAAACATCTCAACATCGAACAGAGATGTGTTGCATATCATGAAATCTCCTGGTTAGAAGGAAAGATAAAACAATGGTGAATCAATTCGAAGATCACACCTGCTTGCCGAGCGCGAGTCAGAAGCTCTTTCCAGGCGTATTCAAATCCTAGCTGTCCGGTGTGCTCTTCGGGCATGACTATCTCTCTCTTCCGAATAGAATCATAGATGTTTTGCTACAGGCAACTGAATGATCTGAAATGGGATCCAGTTCGGACTCACCAAGAACTCTGGCGAAAAATCTTGGCCATCGTTCACCCCTCTCAAATTCTTTTGATAATCTTCGATAGTCATTCTTTTCTGATAAACATTCAGAGACTGTCATGGAAACATCCAATGCTCTTACTCTAACTTGCGGATTGTGCTGGTCAGTGTTCAGCAAGATTACAGAATATGCTAGGACGTAAACAGCATCTTCCGTCTTGATCTCAGCTGCAAAACATCGACATCTGACACAGTAAGACAGGACATTAGACTTACCTGGCTCAGCGGCGAAGTACGCGGACGCAAATGTTTCAGTGATCCTGGCAATTTGCTGAGCCTCACCCGGCAGCCTGAAGCTCTCCAGCATCTCTCGCATTGCATCAGCTATATGTTTCTAAGAAATGGCTGTCAGCGGAAGAAAACGAAAAATTGAAGACTGACATCCTTGAAGTCAAAAAGATCAATGAAGGCTTTTAGAATTTCAACATTGTCTGGTTTTGAGATGAAATCTCCCAAGAGTCGTTTGTCTAATCTTGTACAATTTTTGAGGAAAACGGCCAGACTGCGTTCTTTGGACATAGTTTCTGAGAGATCGTTATAAATCAATTTGTTTTCTTCTAAAAAGGCGATTCCCGTTTTTGGCTTGGCGTTGAAGCGGGCAGCTCCTGTCAGTATGAGTTTTTTCTGCGATTTAGCTTGGAGGAGAGACTCCGGCGAAGGAAAATTCTAACAACGTAAAGCAGATGTTAGCATTATTTTAGTTTGCAACATACCGCAGGCCATTCTTGTGAAGCCTAGTTTATAAATTCATTGTCATGACAGTAAAGGAAGCCAAAAACACTGACACCCTCGTTCCGAAGCACCATGTCGTTGACAAAAGCCAGCAATAAGTCTAGGCAAAGATACTGGACATTGGCTTGTTGAGCATCCAAAGCGTGGGCAAAGGGAGAAGGATATACAGCCTAAAGCGGGTCATGACTTGCGATCTTCACCGAAAAACGAGTCACTCACCCGAGTTAAGAAGTCCAATAATCGCTCAAACAGATTTTCACAATTACTATCACAGTCATAATTTATGTACAGATCAACCATGAAACTGGGATGATGCGAAATTTGGGCAAGAGTTTCCAATATCAAATCGCGAGTTCCTCCACGAGCCGGAGCGACTAGAATCCTAGGGGGAGTAGCAGCTCCCTTATCGGGATCTTGTTCCGAATCAACAGGGCCCATAATGGGCGTTGAAGGCGTGCCCGGGCGAGGAGAACCAGTTAAACCTCTTTTGCTGGAGACAATGTGCTGGGACTTGACAAGACTGCTAGGAGGCGGGGGCGCAAGCCTATCGATCGTGAAGGCAACGAAGAGCTCTTGCTGGAGTTTCAAATGGTGGCTCATCACTTCAAAGACGGTAGAAATAGTGCGAAGAGCCAAGTGAAGAATAGAAGTGTTCTCCGATCGAGCCAGCTGGAAAAGAAACTTGCAGCCAGTGTCTAAAATCAAGGCTTCGAGAGAGGGAAACATCGTTATTCGAGAACCTGATTGCTCAAACGCAGAGTTGAGGACCGCAAGAGCGACAAGGCGAGTCGAGTCAGTGTGTTGTTGATCATTTGGATCCAGTACGTTGATAAGAACCCGAAGCAACTCTATTATGGACGGAAGGCCATCTAAAATGCGTGAGTCTACATAGCAAGGCTAAAGAAAGTTACATTGGGAACGTGGCATGGTTGCAGAAAAAGGTGCCGGGGCAACAGCGTCAGATTCCTTGGTTAATTCTAGATCCTTTGCTTCAACTTCTGGTGGCCGCTCTGAATCTTCTATATCTGCCTCTTTTATCTCTGCCGGGTCAAGTTTGGCTGAGACAGACATTTTGATTTCACCATCTTGTGCTTCATCCTCATAACTAGCCAATTTGGCTTCTTCCGCTGCCGGATCCAAGTCATGCAAGCGAGAAAAAACTTGCCTGACTAGGGCGTGCATAGTATTTTCAGCGGAGCGTCGAAGGATCTCTGAACAACGCCGTCACGGAAGGAGCGCTTGAGAAAATCACGCTTACCACTTAATCGCATTTGACAACAAGTTGTAAGAACAGTTTCCAGCATTTCGCATACCTCTACATCTCCAAGGAGGTTGCCTACGTTATACACACAGAGGCAGTCGTGTATCACGGTCAAAATCTTGAAAAGAACCACTTCATCCCCGGAAGAGTCACTGGCTTCGAATTTGCAATGGGAAACTGTGTTACTGAGCTCTGCAAGTGCAGCTTCTAGTGAGAGTGACTGAGAAGATATCAATCCGCAAACGAAGAAACTATGAAGCGAGGAGAGGGCCGCAGAGGTGATGGGGCCAGTAGAGAACGGAGATTTGATCATAGCAAAGAAAGGAGATAGTAAGGAAGGCAATGGCAGCGTCATAATGTCTGGTGGAGGATCAGAATTAAAAAAACGAGCCAACGTGTCACTGACCGTCGACATCTCGAACCGCCCGCTTCAGGTCCTGGAAGCCAGCCATGAGATCCGAGGCGCGGTTTCCTCGTTCAACAGGCTGCAGAGTGTATGTCGGGCTCGAAATCCGAAGCCCAATGTTGCTGCCAAGAGCAGGACTCTTCGGATCCATAAAATGCGTCGTGGAGGCCCATCGTGCGTTCTTCCTCATCGTCGACGTTACCGACAGGATTTCTGAATATAATACATGCTTCTGCGACACAGTCCGTCGCGTAGACATCGCTTGGTTGATGTTGAAGGAAGACTTATTTATTTATAAATGTAGACAAACTCGCAAAAGAGGGAGCTTGTACTATTATATTGAAGTGAAGGATGATACAGTCAAAACGATGCAGAAAGAAACGACCTAATCTGTTGTAATACTATATAGCAGATAGGAACGAACAAGTGCCATACAATGAAAGTAGGTTGCAAATTGAAAAAGGGTCCAAAAGCAAAACAGACCTATGAGTGTTCAATAATGTGATACAGTTGGTGCCAGGATGTAGACCGCCACGGGTCGCCTACAGCCTGATTAAGATGATAATATACAGGGGTCGAGGTTGAACAATGGAGGACGCAGCCATTGCCGTTCAGCATCAACTTTTTGAGCAGGATGCCAAAAACGGACCGAATAGGAATAGATACAAAGAGTGCTGGAGCGATCTAACGGATTGCAAAAGAGAGAGAGAGAGAAGCTATCAGAATTCAAGAAAATGATAAGCGACAGGATCAAATCGCTGGGGAAGTGAAAGAGGCTGTTCCTCGTGGATGAGTCCGGGCATTTCATGCAAGGCAGGGAGGGGAAGATGTAAAAAGTGCCTTGTGTCATCACCAGAAGAGGTGTGTGGTATGATCGGGGCCTGGTAATAATGAGCAAAAGAGAAACTGCAGAAGAAGTGGCTCACGGCAATTTCTCGCCTCTCCAAGGCATCCCAATCAACCCCTCTAAACCAAGGATGTTCTAGGATGTCTTGTGCACCTCCTATGAGGTTTCCTAATCGCTTAGTTCTGTCCATAACCAAAAGAGCACGGACAAAACTCTTCGAGAGGGGGTCCATACTCTTGGGATAATGAATTTGACCTTTGAGAATCTTTTCATAGATTCCATAAGGCGTCTCGTCAAAAAAGGGTGGCCATCCTACCAACATTTCGTAGCACAGGATGCCGCAGGCCCACCAATCAGCGGCTTTACCATGCCCGTCCGATTGGATGATCTCAGGGGCGAGGTATTCAGGTGTGCCGCAAAGTGTCCACGTACGGTCGTCAACGATCTTGGCGAACCCGAAGTCGGTGAGACGCAGGTATCCTCGTGAGTCGAGGAGAAGATTCTCTGGTTTAAGGTCGCGGTAAATGATGTTAAATGAATGAAGATATTTCAGGGCAAGGATAATGGTGGCAAGATAAAATCTTGTGACGTCGGGTGTGAAGCGTTGTGCTCTGCGCAGATGTGTGAAGAGTTCACCACCCGGAACGTAGGACATCAGCATGTACACATTCAGGCTGTCTTGGAAAGTAGCGAAAAGATCAACAACAAAGGGGTGGTGCACGCGTGACAATATGTAGCGTTCAGCATTAACATGCTCGACTTGCTTATGTTTGAGAATGTCTTCCTTACGAAGAACTTTCAATGCGAAGTAGCTCTGTGATCCGGAGGAAGGAGAGGCGTCTCGATGGCGCACAAGTAGCACACGAGCGAATGTTCCAGTTCCTATCTGAGATGAGCAAACAGTGACTGCCACAAAAAGACCTACCCAGCGTCCCTCTAACTTCAAAGTCGGTGAGCTTCAAACCAGACTTTTGAAGATGCACTTTTTCGTCTTCTAGTAGCCTTGCAGGGCGCTGAGATGAGCTTTGCTGTTCCGCGGTTTCTGCTACCAGCTGAGTGTCCACATCCATAGCATGGTCAAGACATAGAGCCGGACGAAGCTCAGGACCGCTATATCTGGGCTCAGCATCGACTACAATCGAGTCTTCCTCTGGCTCACTGCGACCGGGTGACATTGGAGGCGTAATCGGAGCATCAAGCACGACGGCTGAATCTCGCGCAACGAGGGCTGATGCTGAGCCACGGGCCTCAGATTTAAAGCCGTTGTCCATTGTTATCGATCCTGGGCGTGAAATCGTGAGGGATGGATGAATAACCATGATGGCCACGACGTCACGAAGTGAGCGGAAGATTATAAGGCTCTGTAAAGAAGAAATTAAAGAAAAGTTGTGACGTCCGATGTCAAACTACAGCTATAGTTGCGGCGACCGGGCCAGTTGCGGTATGATGACGCCGGTTATTGGCTATTCAACACAGGAATAGCCTGGCTGCCAGAGACACAGCACACCTGCTTGACCCAACGACAGTGATGGGAAGAGGAACAAAAGATAGAGTTTCCAATCTTCTCACCGTTGCGACGGACAGCAGAAGCTTGCCAAGTCCTACCAAGTCACGTGCTACTTGCTATGCAACATCGATGTAGTATCATTTCAATTAACATGTAACAGTTCAGTATCGGGACCAAATTTCCTCCAAACGATTCTCTACAGCTTTCATGTTGGTAGGATTACGCATGAAGTCTTGCCAGCTGCCGGCTGTCCTGCATTGGGCATGTCGGTTCAGGCGACTGTACCGACGTTTGCTTGTATCTGCTGCTTCGCTGGGGACCTCGCAACAAGCAAAGAAGTTGGCTGCAGTCTCTACATCCTCTCGAACAAGGTCGGGGCGTGGCTCGTTCGAGTCAGCATCAGACTCGAAAGTGGACGACGTAGAAACTGCAGTATCGCTGCTTTCATCTTCTGTATGGTCTTGGAGATTTCTGCGAATGTAGGTTTGCCAGGAAGTTGATGAATGATGAGGAAGCTTGACAGCATATTAGATTGCCAATACAAGTGCATAACACAATACGTGCCTTTTTATTTAAGCGGTCAGATAGCTGGGTCAGGTTCATTTTCTCGCCTTTTTTGTGCTTCAAATAACGAATCGCATAAGCCTTTTCAGAGTTCGTATACTTCCACCCTGTGGCACTACGTACGGGCGCACTATCAGGAGGTGTTGGGGAGCGCATGCGTTCCTGTTTGGCCATTGACACTTGGCGGCGATGTTTGTTGGTACTGAAATGAGAAAGGTTATCTGTTTGTCTTTGTCTGCGATGATGGGCGTGACTGAATTCTTCACGCTTGATGGGAGGCTCGCCGCAGGTCTTGTACGGCTTCTTTTCCTGTTTGACAATGACTTGATCCTTGAAAATGGATAGATCATAGTCCTCGGCATCCTGCAATCTAAGGCAAGCAACCGACTCCGTGACGAAGGACGGTGGTACCACTCTGGGTTTGTCGGTGTCCAGCTGGGCTGCAAGGCTTTGGAACTCGCTAGAGAAAGGATCTAAGACAGCAAAGTCTGCACGTTGCAGATGTGTGCTGATTTCACCTCCGTTTGCCTGTAAAAGATATCAAGCTGATGTTAAACTGCAGTGTTGTACTTACTAAAATAACTTTCCTGAGAGGTGCCAGCCTGACATCAACTTGTATCCAAAACTGCAGTGGAACGCCAGATATAGCAAAGATTTTGTCGGACCTACGTTTTTTCCCTGTACGAGTAGCACTTATTGGAGGAGAACTAGCTCTACGCTTCTTGTCTTGCGGGTCCAACATTGATGGAGCCATCCTATGCCTTGCATACAGGTTTTCAAAGCCTGGCGGTATTCCTTGTGATATGGGAGGCCCGTCATACGCTTGGTAGGGATAGATGGCCCCAGCCATGTTATTAACAAAAATAGGATAGCCTTGAGTGCCCAGACATGGATCAACAGTGTATAGTGGCATGTATGGCTGACCATATGGCAAGTAAGGAGGCATTGGCAATGGAAAATGGCTCTGGGGATGTCGATATGGATTCCAGTCCATGGTAGACGAACTTGAAGCATTGAAGGCAGAGGAGGCTTTCATGTGTTGATCTGTATCTTCCTTTTGCTTGTCACCGGTGTTTGAAAATCTCTGGAAGCGACTGAAATGTGTCACGAGCGAAAACGTATAGCCAACGAGGATCCTACGTTTTTCTTGTTTCGTACTCGTCTTCGTCACTTCCGCTCGGGATAGGCTTTCCATCGTCGACTGCCAACCACTTGTCGATGTCGCCTGTTATGAGTTGACCTTTCATTACTTTTGAGTTTTCGATCCATGTGTATTCGAGGACCCTTTTTTCATCGCCCCACTCTCGAATTATTTTGCGACCAGGATCGGAAAATTGGTCCACGATGATGCAATCTGCAAGCTTGATGTTCTCTGTCGTACACCCGCCTAAGGCCTAAGAGCCGAGTGAGTTGCCAAAGACTTGGGCGATCTGCGACGCACTAGGACATCTTTGAGCAGTTTCCGAGCACCGGGCACAGTGGGTTCGATAAAAATGAGTAGTTGGTCCGAAGATGCAGCAGACATAAGGTCTGAAGTTGCCGCCGAAAGAAAATGTTCAAATCCACGTGAACAACGTGGGCCATAAATGCCGTTGCAAACTGTGTTTACAAAGTGTCCAGATACAAATAGAGTGGGTAGTACTAGTAATGGTCCATGCTACGCGAGTCCGTTCAAGAATTAATTATGAGAGGTGAGTGTCCAGTCAGCCAAATCAACGGAAGGAGGCGTGACGGCAGAAAAATCTCCACCCCATCCAGGTGTGAACAACACTTGCAGATTGTAGTTGCCTGCTTCCAAAGCGATGATCAAGACAGTGACACCGGGATTAGGCTGATCAGGGACAGGCGGTGGTGGATCACTAGCGAATCGAACTGCCGCTGACGTCGAGAAGGTTGGGCCAGAGGATGGGCTCAGAATAGTGACCGTCATTGTCTTCCCGTCAAGGTTGAGCGTGGCAGAATTGCCGTTCGTAGTGACAGTGGCATTTGTGTGCATGCGCCATTGTATTGGCGCAGACGCGTTGATTTCATCTTGGATCAATACTTGCTTTCTTCCATTCAGAAACCTGACGCCCCGCTTCACCGATGTTCTGACGAATAATAATCAGAAGGAACCAGGCTGATGAGCCGAAGACTTACGCATTAGCATAAGCACTGCTCAGGTCGGTAATCCAGAAAGCAGTCGAGTCGTTCGGAATGTCAGCGACAGTCGTCGGACCTTGAGTAGTCTGAGAGCTGCCACTGTTGACGATTGTAGGAGAGGCAGTAACAAGCTGATTAGCTTGATTGATCAGA
>CEMS01902578.1:3104-29287 GCA_900068915.1 Megacollybia platyphylla | reverse complement strand
CTCGTGCACGGGATAAGGTCTAAAAATAGCCGAGAACAATGCAATAGACCGTGGGAGTTTGATGTGCTGATTTTATTGTTCATTGATTTATTGTCTTTACGATTTCGAAAAGAATAATGTCCGGACATCTCATCCTTTTACCACCACCACCACCACCACAATGCCACCTCTCTCCCTGGAGCTCGAGCTCGACACCGTAATTTCCCATGAACTGCCATATCAACTCGATGCAACCCCACGATCCTCTCTCTATTCCGTAGACGATGAGCTCAAATTTGATCCTCCAAAGAAATCGCAACTATCTCTTTCAGTTCCCCCAGCGATATCCTCAGCCAAACCTTCTTCACCAAAGACACTCACGCCTTCAATCCGACTCTTGTTTTCACTCGTTTCGCTTCGTGACCGTCTTCTGCTTCTCATTCCTGCAATTCTCTTCTCCGTCATCGCTGGTGGCATAGCACCCTTCATGACCTATGTCATCGGCCAAGTCTTCAACTCGTTCGCCCAGTTCCCTCTAACTTCCGATCCACCACAGTCTGCCAAGCACCAGCTCCTTCGTGACGTTGGTGTGTCTGCCCTCGAGCTCGTCGGTCTTTCTATAGGCTCCATTGCTCTGAGCAGCGTTACTTCCAGCCTCTGGATCTGGATTGGCGAACGGAATGCAATGGCTCTGCGGAAACACGTATATGCAGCCGTTACTCACAAGGACATGGCTTGGTTCGATGGCATAGGTGCAGACGGTGCCACCGAGGGCTCTGACACCGACACAGCCCTCAGTGCTGGTGGCTTAATGACTAAATTTACCAGGTTTGTTCCTACCTTCAATATACGCCGGCATTGACACTTACTCCAGAGACACCGATGACGTCCGAATGGCTTCCTCTCTTGCATCAGGAATGCTTGTACAATATCTCACAACCTGTATAACCTGCCTTCTTCTCGCGTTTACGCGGTCATGGGCACTCACCCTTGTCATCCTTTCTGCTGTTCCTCTTTTGACACTCATTCAAGTTTTTTCTCAAGCAGTCGCTGGCCCTCTGCTTTCCACAGAGCGTGCACAGGCAGCAATTGCAGGCACCCTTATTGAACGTGCTGTCATTGCCATCGCCACTGTGAAGGCCTTTAATGCTGTCCAATACGAAGAAGCCTCACTCGATGCCGTCCTGTCTCGTCTAAAGCTCGCAGACAGGAAACTAAATGCCGTATGGGGACTCACGTCCAGTTTCTCTCAGTTCGTCATGATGGGTATGTTCGTCCAAGGCTTCTGGTTCGGCTCCAAGCTAGTTAGAGACGGCAAAATTGCACCGGGAGACGTCATGGCCGTTTTCTGGGCATGTCTCATTGCCACCAGCAATCTGCAGATGTGCATCCCCCAATTCATTGTAGTCGCCAAAGGCAAATTCGCTGTGGTTTCCCTTCTCTCTCTCTTAGATGATTCAGCGAAACATGTTCCAGCTTCTCCTTCAAGCCCGGGCTTTCCGCGATTGGCAAGGTCACGTTCGTCCCACCTTCGTAAAATTGTTCCGAACAAGTGTTACGGTGAAATTGGTTTACATGATGTCACATTTGCCTATCCATCTCGCCCAACGGCTCCCGTCCTTCAGCACATCTCACTTTACCTCGCCGCCAATGAAACAACATTCATTGTCGGTGGTTCAGGTTCCGGCAAATCAACTATCGCTCAACTACTTCTTCGAATGTATGCGCCTCAATCCGGCTCCATATATTTGGATGATCAGGACATTTCGTTCTTAGACGAGGCATGGACTACGGAGCATCTTGCCAGCGTTTCGCAGGACTGTATCCTTTTTGACATGAGCGTCCATGATAATGTCGCTATTGGTGTTGTGGGGTCGAATCACCGCGATCCGAAAGACGTGTCTCGAGCTGAAGTTGTAGAGGCTTGCACTGCAGCCCTCATACATGAATTTGTGCGAGACCTGCCCGATGGTTACGAAACCAAGCTGGGAACAGGCGGTGCTAACCTCTCTGGTGGACAGAAACAACGTCTCGCAATTGCCAGGGCCCACCTCAGGAATCCTTCGGTCTTGATTCTAGGTGAGTTCTCATCCTATATAGTAGTTTATCTGACCTTCATTTCGTAGATGAAGCCACCTCGGCTCTTGACCCGACTTCACGCATCCTGGTTTTCGAAGCCATTAAGCGATGGCGATCAAATAAAACTACCATTGTGATTACCCACGATTTGTCTCAGATTTCTGCCAACGATTTTGTGTACGTGCTTAAAGAAGGGCGCGTCGCTGAGCAAGGATTCCGCTACGATCTGGAAACTTCTGACGGGGAGTTCCACCACATGATGCTAACGCAGCAGCTCACCGGTGGTCACCTTCCTACAAAACATCTTGCTGAGCCAATGGGAGCTGATCAGGTCGTGGAGCAAAACCCTATTACTGACAGTGACAGCAAAGCGCTGCCGTCCACTCATCGCCTGACAAGTAACTGGATGTTTGACGTCGTTGCGGAACTCACTGCAAAGCGAGACTCCATGCTCCCCGCTCCTTCCATCAGTCGTCAGCAATTTTCGGAACGGAAACGACCTCGTCCTACTAGCATTCAAGTATTACCTGTCCCATCTCCGGCGCGAACACGTGAGAGTCGGCGCTACAGCTTGCAGTTTACGCCTACATCCTCAGTCTTCCGCTATTCAACGTTGATTGACGACGAGAAGACTGAGCTGCAGCGTTCAGGTACACAGGCAAGCGCGCGCAGGAATGTGACACATTCCAGGACACTTTGGGACAGGAGTACGCTCCCGGCTCTCACAGAATTAAAGGTAGAGAAGCCGGAGGGATCTGCATCCGGCGCAGGCGACCAGATCTCTGTCTTCCGTCTCTTGCAAGAAATTTACCCCACCATTCCATGTAAACCTTTGTTATACTTTGGCTTCCTGGTTTGTCTTCTCAGCGGCGCAATGACACCCATCTTCTCTTTCTTACTTTCGCGACTCTTATTTGAAGTCTCTATTGGTGCTAAGGATACCAAGCTCATCAACACTTTCGGTGGCATTGTTCTCACCATTGCCGCACTCGACGGCATTTTTCTGGGCTCCAAATACTTTGTCATGGAAACTTGCGGGATGAACTGGATGGCACAAATTCGGAAAGCGTGTTTCAAGCTGGTGCTGGCCCAAGACAAGAAATGGTTCGACAAGAGCGAGAACAATGCTGCTCAACTTGTTCAACTTCTCATTAAAGACGGTGATGATGCCCGCAGCCTCATTGCCGTGGTTTTGGGGCAGTGTCTTGTTGTCGGGGCCATGCTTTCTGTTGGTTTGATATGGGCTTTGGTGCAAGGATGGCAGTTGACTCTCGTTGGGTTTGCAATTGCCCCAGTTTTCGCAGCTACAATGGCTCTGCAGAGTCGACTGGTTGCGAAGTGTGAAGTAAGGAACAAGAGGGCAAGGGAGGATATCGCCAAGGTTTACTATGAGGTTCGGATTCTCATCGCACATCATCACTCGAATTAATCGCACCCACAGTCCATCGTCAACATCAGGGGAATACGATCTCTTGCTCTCGATAAAGCTTTTCAACAACGATTCGATAAATCGACTGAAGAAGCTCTGTCCACAGGAGTAAAGGGTGCTTTTGTAGAAGGCTGCACGTATGGAGTTGCCAGTGGTCTTATCTACCTCGCAGAGGCACTTCTGTTCTATGTCGGCGCCGTCCTTGTTTCTCGGGGCACCTACACGTATTTGCAAATGGTTCAAGTTTTGAATCTCGTTGTCTTTACCGTGACCATTGGTTCTCAGCTTCTGGCATTCAGTAAGTGCTTACGAGCTTTTTATATCTTTTTCTCACTGCCTTCCAGCCACGAAGATCGCTAAATCTGTCCAGGCAACTCGGGACTTCAACCGCCTCCTTAAACTTCGAGTTGATACCGACGAGTCCAAGGGCACACAAACACTTCCGCTTGAAGGCAGTATCGTTTTCAAGGATGTTGATTTCTCCTATCCTGAACGCCCCGATGTTACTGTTCTCAATGGTCTCAACCTTCACATTGATGAAGGAGAATGCGTTGCTATTGTTGGCTCCTCCGGATCTGGCAAATCAACCGTCGCGTCCCTATTGCAGCGATTATACGAACCCGCGCAAGGTTGCATACACATTGGCTCGGACGAAATCAACTGGGTCAAAGTTGAGCATCTTCGTCAACAAATATCAGTGGTTAGCCAAAATCCTTATCTTTTCAATGCTACCATCTCCGAAAACATTGTGTATGGTAACCAAGGGATTTCCGAAATCGACATCCGGCGAGCTGCGAGGGCCGCCTATGCCCACGAGTTCATCATGTCGCTACCGAATGGTTACGATACTTTGGTGGGTGAAAATGCGTCCCAGATCTCGGGTGGACAGGCCCAACGGCTTGCCTTGGCCCGGGCCCTTGCTCGCCCTTCCAAAATCATGATCCTTGACGAGTGTACTTCTGCTCTAGACCCTTCCAGTCAGGCAGCAGTTATCGACTCGATATGCAAAGCTCGTGCAGGGCGCACTATTATGTTGGTAACACACAAGTTACCTATCATGCAACTCTGCGATCGTATCATTGTAATCCACGAAGGCCGTGTTGCAGAGCATGGTTCATACTCCGAGCTCCTGGACCGCAAAGGGCTCTTTACCTCTTTGGCGAATGGTGGCGAATGGGAGTGATAAATTCAGGGCATCCGATGGCAATATTATAGTTTCTGCTAATCACATTCGTTTCGCATTATTTTTCATGTTATCACTTAGTCTATTCGTCGATGAAATTGTACAACTATTGTACAGTAGTAAAAAAAAGACAATCAATCACGTTATTCCAGCTAAGATAAACAGAAACATTCCCACTCATGCCTTGGCCTGGACTTTGGCCTTGATGACATCCACGACAGCGGGTTCAGCAAGCGTACTAAGATCACCAAGCTGATCGCCTTCCCCAGCGACCACCTTACGCATAACGCGGCGCATAATCTTTAGTCAGTCAATTTGGATACGTTGGCTTAGATGGTTGCAACAAACCTTTCCAGACCTTGTCTTGGGCAGATCGCTGACGACGTAGACCTTCTTTGGTGCCGCGAAGGGACCGATGACTTTACGGACTTGCAGAACGAGTTCCTTGATCAGGTCGTCTTCTTTGTCCTCTTCGTAGGAGAATTCCCTAGCAAGGGTTATACGGTTTGTTGTTATCATAAATCGGAGAGGATTTACGGTTTCAGTGTGACAAAGGCATGGACGGCTTGACCGGTGAGTTCATCAGAGGTACCGATAACTGATGGATAGAAATTAGAGGTCAGTTTTTTAGAATCAAACACTAACCTGCAGCTTCTGCAACGCCAGGATGCAGAATCAAAGCCGATTCTATCTCAGCAGTAGACAGTCTGTGACCTGACACATTTATGACATCTGATGAGACCTGTGAGTAAAGTGCTAGTGAGAGTAGTGAGAAAGCTGACCATCAACCCTGCCTTTGATCCAGATATACCCATGTTCATCGCGAGCGGCTCCGTCACCCGTGTAGAACATTCCAGGGTAAGGTTTCATGTAAGTGTCGAGATATCTCTTGTGATCTTGGTAAACTGTCCTAGCGATAGAAGGCCAAGGAGCCTTCAACGCCAAGACGCCTTCGACGTTGTTGCCACGGAGCTCCTTTCCCGTAGTGGGCTCAAGAATAACAGGTTCAATGCCGAAGAAGGGGACGGTGGCGGAGCCCGGTTTTGTCTCGATTGCGCCCGGGAATGGAGTAACAACTATAGAGCCTGTCTCCGTTTGCCAGAAGGTATCAACAATAGCGCATTGCATTCTGCCAACATGCTCGTTGTACCAATTCCAAGCTTCAGGGTTGATGGGTTCACCGACACTCCCAAGAACACGCAAACTGGACAAGTCGTGATTCTCGACGTGATGTGACCCTAATCTAGGATTCAAATTAGACTCGATAAATGAATATGACAGCGGCGCACCTGCGGAGGAGACGGATGGCCGTCGGTGCGGAATAGAATTGCGTAAGTTTGTGCTTTTCTATTGTGAAATGGAGAAGTGCTCGATCGGACAAAGATCGTACATACCTACAGTTTGCCAGTAGCGAGATGGCGTAGGATAGACAGGAGTGGACTCAAAAACAGTAGTAGTTACCCCATTGCAAAGCGGACCGTAAACGATGTACCTGTTGAGGCTAAGTAGAGGTACTGTGATGAGTGATTGAACTTACGTATGGCCCGTGATCCAACCTATGTCTGCCATGCATGCAAACTTATCGTCAGGATGTACATCAAAGACATACTTGACGGTTAGGGCCGCGCACAGAAGATAACCAGCAGTGGTATGGACAACCCCTTTAGGTTTGCCGGTGGAACCGGAGGTCTAACAAATTGGATCACAGCCAGAATGCACTATATGACTTACGTAGAGGATGAAGAGAGGGTCCTCGGATGCCATGATTTCAGGTGGACAGTAAGTGGGGACTTTGGCTATCTCTTCGTGCCACCATTTGTCCCTGTCTTGAGTCCAAGGAACCTGGTTACCAGTGCGCTTGAGGACGAGTACATGCTCAACAAGAGGGCATTGTTTGATGGCAGCATCAACGATGGCCTTGGTAGCAATGGTTTTTCCACCGCGTTTGCCCTCATCAGATGTGATAAGAACACGAGATTTGCAATCTTGGACACGATCCCTGAGAGACTCGGCTGAGAAACCTGCGAACACAACGGAATGAATTGCTCCGATACGTGCACAAGCAAGAAATGCAGCAACCGCATGCCAGGTCATAGGAAGATAGACTGAGACGGTATCGCCTTTCTGGAAGCAATTAAGTTAGCGATACCAGGGTGCGACATACCAACCTTGACTCCGAAGCTCTTTAGGACATTCGCAACGGCACAGACTTCTCGAAGGAGCTCTGCGTAGGTAACTTCACGACCTTCACCTGGTTCGTCGGCTTCATAGATGATTGCAGTCTAGAACGACGTGAGTCTTAGAAAGGGTGTACCAGATAGGTAGCCCGCCTTGTTGGGATACTTGAAAGCCCAGCGATCAACGCAGTTGTAAGATACATTGAGACCTCCTTCGGGAAACCAGACTATATCTCCAGTTTCAAAGCCCCCTGCTCTTACAGTAACGAAAGGACGGTCCCCTTGACATGTTGAAGGTGAAGGCTGCAGAATAAGGACACGAACGTACAATAGATGAGTTCCTTTGCGACTGTTGACCACCATTGGTCGGACTCCTGACCTACTGTCTGAGCATGCGCTTGTTTGTAGGCCTCGAAGTTGGGACCGATGTGAGGAGTCTTTGGACCGTTTGTAAGACGGGGTGCGATGGGATGAATTGGGACGGGATCAGACATGGTTGCGGAAGAGGAGTAATGTCAAGTTGAGATGTAAGTGCTAGTATTTATATAGGCGGATCACTGATCACGCGCCAAGTAACGCGCCATGCCACGTGCTCCTGAATTTCCAGAAACGGCAGGGTGCAAGTTGAACTGCAAATCATACACACTTTATGAAGGGTCGGTCGTCCGGGATACCTACGCCGGGGCGTTCAGCGATCCCAACCCCGGGAAGGTCGAGGTCAGCATCGACGACGCAACATGTCGACACTGCAAAGAGCGACGCGGATATGATGAGCAGAGCTTTTGCAGATGCAATAAGGGCGAACGATCCCGCTCAACATCGTGTAAGCCGTGTCAGCGATGTTTCAAGTGCTTCTTTATCTCCCTTGACCGTGTCTCACTCATATTCTGGCCGACCATCGTCTGTAGCGTCTACCTCGTCAGCTTCTAGTCAGCCAAAGCGGCCAAAAACACCGGTCTCGGCAAGACCACCAAGTCGTTCATCAGACGTGTTTACGAGGAGCTCAAGTAGAGCAGGAAATCGCTCTTTCGAGGTAGGGGACAATGTCAGAATAGAATCACTCGGCTTTGAAGGCACTCTTCGATATATAGGAGAGATCGATGGCAAATCAGGTCTCTGGGCTGGAGTTGAACTCTCTCCAGGCTTTGCAGGAAAGGGCAAGAATAACGGCTCAGTCGCTGGGCAAGTCGCGTGCTTTCTTTCACACCCAGTCAGCGCTTACCTTGACTACCCAGCAAAGTATATTTCATCTGTCCTGACAAGTGCGGCGTCTTTGTTGCTACTACAAAGCTATCTCTTCCGACGGTCGGTCCTGGTGTCGTACACCGTCCATCTTCAGTGGCTTCGTCACGAAGCGGTCGCATCACTCCGTCTCTTTCTGGCCGTATCACGCCATCAACATCCTTGAGAAATGCGCGAGCAACTCCCGCAATCAGTGGCCGTGTGACCCCATCTGCAAGCCGAGCCACGCCGTCCGCCGATACGCCAGCAGCTCGTGCAGCTCGTCTTCGCACTCTCGCTAAATCCAGCAATGCAACCACCCCCACAGCCCCCAAAACAGCTTCCCTGGCAGACAAGATAACATCTGGCTCGCGAGCTTCTAAATACGTGCTCATGACTGCTAGACAACTAAGTACCATGAATGGGACCGACACCCCGTCGCATACTTCTGCACAACAGCATTCATCCCCAACTCGTGTCCCTTCCGGATTATCATCCCCATCGCGTAGCACTTCGTCGCCATACTCCACTCCCAAGCCTCGTATATCGGCCAGCGGAATGGGAACACCTCGAGGGCGCGTCCCTAGTGCCATTCAAATGCCACCTCCACCGTCCCCAAGTCACGGAACCGAAGACGATCAAATCTTCTCTGCTTCAGAGCTATCCCAGAGAGGTAAAGCACTTCAGGACAAGATTTTGTCCCTGACTTCCGGAAAGTCTTCTACCCCTATTTCAGCTTCTTCATGGGTAGACCCGCCTTCGCCTCACCGCCCAGGCTCATCAGCCTCAACAAGATCGTCTATCGGTGACGTTGATCATATAGACCAGCTACAATCACGGATAGCAGCTCTGGAATACGAGAATGAACGACTACGTTCGTTGGCGTCTGCCCCACCAACGCCAGCTGCTGGTCCGGAACTGCCGAGTAAACTCGAATCATTAGAATCTTCCAACACTTCTGCCAATCTAGAGATTTCACAACTAAAAACCACCATCTCCACGGCAGAAGCTACAATATCCGAACGAGACGCACTAATCAAGTCTCTCACATCATCAAAAGGAGCCATCGAATCTGAATTGCAGGAGTTGCAGACATCAGTACAGTTGAAGATCACAGAGCTGATTGGACTGAAGGAACGGCTCACATCCAGCGAGGGAATGATCAAAAGTTTACAAGATGTGATCAGCGAAAAGTCTAGTGCGGAGGACATGAGCGGCAAGCTACTGAGCACCAAATCAAAAGAATGGGAAACTAGCGAAGCTCACTTGAAGAAACTTATAGTGGATCTTGAAGAGGAAAAGAGAGATCTGTCCGGCTTAGTCGACGAACTTAGGCATGCTGGACAAGTTTGTGTTTGATGACAAGGTCTTTCTCCGCTGATTTTTTATCTAGGAAACTATCGCTTTGTATGAAGAGCGTCTCCGTGCCTCGGACGCACAGCGATATGAGCTTGAAGATCGCATAGTTGACTGGGAAGCAAAAGCACCGACCACGACGGCATCCTTTTCGGAAACCTCCGCTGCTGCTCCTACTACTACTCAAATTGACAATGAGACCCTTCAGGAGCAGGTTCTTCATTTGCAGAGGAAAGTGTCAACTCTAGAAGACATCATCGAAGATTCTCGAGCTACAGCGGAACGGGAGGAAGTCGCTATTCGGGAGCGCATGAGAAAGGTCAAGGACAGAGAAGATGCATTGAAGAAGGAGCTGGTCGATGGTAAGAAGGAAGTGGAGAGAGTGCTCAAGAACGAGGCTGCTGCCAGGGGAAGAATAGAAGAAATTCAAGAGGCTCTGAGGGAAAGCACTGTTGCTCTCGAAAACGCCCAAGCTGAAGTGGAGGGCCTGAGATCTGAACTAGATGTGTGCACCATTTGCAGGCCATACTGTGACTGACATTAATTTAGAACCTCAATGCCTTGGTCGCTAACAACGCCAATGGTGATCATACTGAGATCATCAGAAGTTTAGAATCCCAGAATCTTTCTGTGAGGATATTTCTATCATCTCTCAGCATCACTAATACTTTTTAGCTCAAACGTAGACTAGAGGATCAGGAGTCTGAGCTTCTTCTTGCTCGGCAGCAACTTAGTGAACAAACGGGAGAGGTGGAATTCTTGCGCAAGAAAGCAACGAATGGTGTATCGTCCCCCGCCGTCTCAAAGCACGAGCTATCTACCGCTCGAGAGGAAAACACTGGCCTCAAGTACCTTTTTTCATTGTCCTACTTCTTTCTTGACTATATCGCTCGACAGACACATAGTTCAAGAGCTTCAAAAGGAGTCCGTCGCTTTGACTCAGCAAAATAAGCTTTTGGATTCCGAGAATCGGCTGTTGAAATCAGAGATGGAACAGCTACGACAAGTCAGTATACGCGTGGTACCTGATTTCCTTACCAGCTGTTTTCAGGAGGTCAAGATTTTAGAAGAAAACCTTGAGAGCAGCGTTCTCGATGAAGAGCAAGACCCCAACGGCAATAAGGGAGACGATTCATTGCGACGACTTCTCAAAGAACAAAAAGTACGTGGTCCATCCCGTTTTTGAAGCACTGACAATTTTGGCAGGGCGAGGTTGAACAGTTGCGCAAGAAATTGGCAGACGCAGAAATGAAAACTGCGCGCACGGCCCACGACGTATGTTTTGTATTCACAGTATTCGGTGGTCTTCTTACAGCAATCAAGTTGAACAAAGAAATCAGCGAACTGGAAGCATTGGTTGAGTCCAAGGTACGTGTTTCTGTTTATCTGACGCATGGCTGACTGTTTTGTCCCCTTTAGATTTATCGCGAAGTAAGTTCATGCTTAACGTAGGTCATGTCGTTGACAATGACTCTAGGACGAGTTGGAGCAAGAAATTGAAAGACTCAAAGATAAGCTTGCGCGACAAAAGAAGTCTTCTAAAGGGAGCATTGAAACTGTCGACTCTCACCAGCGAACTCGGACCTCTTCTGACGTCACAAGCCACAGCGACTCTGAGCAGCCAGTTTGCGAAATATGTGAACGCCCCGGACATGACATTTTCTCTTGTGATTTGTTGAAAGACGAGTCGCCTTCGGGTGTCAGTCAGAGCCCTTCAGACCTATTCTGCGAAGAGTGTGAGGAACGTGGTCATCTTGCAGCAGAATGTCCCCATTCTTTAGATGTCTTTTAATCTTAAGCTGGATTCCATATAGTTTGTACTTGCCTTCATTACATCTATGGAACGTTAATTACATGTGGTCTTGGCTGACGTCGAAATGATGTCTGTATTATTGTGGTATATACTCCTCGAACCTGGAAAATACAAGTGCGGACAAGGCAGCTACTTCCCGCATTCCGAGTATATTCTATATACCGTTAAGCCAGGGTCATGAGAGAGTATCGGCGACGTACATCGACCATTTCATTGGGCGTACCCCTCAAAGTAGAGTCGCTCCAGTTTGCGAGTCCAGGCAGCAGTCCTGCCAATTGAATTCGGCCCTCATCTCCGCCATTGTGATTAGATTTGGAAAATACCGTCTCGTCGAGGTCAGAGAACAGGATTTCTGTCGCGCGATCTAGACATATTTCGAGTACGCATGAGAAGTCTGGGGAAGACAATATAGACCGAGTCTCATCATGAAGCAATGTAAACTGAAGGTCCTGACCCGGGGGAAGGTATGGCCGTTGCCCGAGGGAAGATACCAAAGCGTCCGCAGGCAGTCCATACCCACCTTGTGTCAAGACGTGTTGAGTCATTTCAGCAGTTGGGGGTAGAAGACTGGAAAGAAAGCTGTATTGTAAATGTCAAAATTTTTCCAATGTGGTAAACCATGAAGCTTACTCGACCCGCCTTTGCGTGCCTTCGAAGGTCACTTCATGATCCACTCGCCGCCGAATATCATTTATTAGCCGATAAAGATCAACAGCAGTCAGTTTGCTCTTCAGTGAGATACTAAGGGCGTAAGAGCGATGGGAAAAGAACTTATGCATTGCCTTACTCATCTAAGACTTCCTCAACGCCCCTACGCACTCTTTCGCCTATGTCTTTCCAGCCAACGTGTAGGATCCACCAGCTGAGAGAGAGATACTTGCGCTCCACCTCATCATTGATGGTGTTCATAGACACCTGGATTTCGTCGTCCTGAGAAGTCTGGCTGGCCACCAGGTTATCTAAACGCGTAGTGCCAAAGAACAGACTGCTAAGAGACAGCTCTGAGTCCAGAACTTCGCTTATCTGCTCATCATACGCCATCTGCTGAATAGATCGGATATACTTGTATCGGGCAAGCACCGTCAATTGAACTGCAGTCAACAATGAGAGCAATGTCGTTGAATACAGTACAGCGAGTGTACGGGTGAAAGCTGATAAATTCATCGACCACGGGCCAGGTAGAAAAAGGAGAAACTCACTCATAATCTTCACCTGATTCCATAGTTCTGCTTTAGTTCGGTGGGGATTAGTTCTAGTAGAAGATGAAGCCTTGGTGTCCTATAAGAAATGACAGAAGTCTTCAAGGTGAGGTTGGTGTTTACCTGCTCCAATGAGCTTTCTGTGTTAGAGCTGGGTGAATCTGTAGCCAAGGAGGAAATGGATTCGCTCAAGACCGAAGAAGTGGCCATGTCTTCGGCACCTGAGTCGTTTTGCAAGGATAGAGCTGAAATTGAAGTTGAGTGAGCGAGAGAGTCTACATCCGAGCGACTGTCTGTATTCTCGACGATCTCTACACTAGAAGACAGACTGGATGGAGGCTGAGAAGACTCGACTCGTCTTTTCATGGTGTGCAACTCCTGAATAAGAGTTTCGATGTCGAGTTCATCGAGGACACGGTCAGCCAAGGTAGATATGAGTGCCAGGACTAGAAAGGAGATTTCCTCCTGTGTTTTTTGAAACCTGGACTTGAGACTGTTGGGTGATGAGGGAGGACGAACGAGGAATCGTTGCGACTTGCTTGGCACGTGTGACGCGTTCTTGGTCAACTCTCTCCTTCAAATCTTCCAGCCGCTCTCTTATATAGCTTCGAGCCAAATAAAAGCTGACAGCAGCAAACGCAAATTTCGTTCCATTCTGCCTGAGTCCGAGTTGAAGCATTTGGTATAGTCACATGACTACAGAAACCTTGACATGGTACGCTATCTTCTGATTTATTGAAAATGTTGACAGTTCTCTAGGGCGGAGGCGGTAGATATCCATATCCAAAATACGTCTGGTCTCCTGCAGGTGTGTGAGCTCTTCAAGCCAGCTTCGTATCATATTCCATCACAGGTGGTTGGTGGACTCGACCACACAATTGGAAATCGAACACAGCCATCGCTTTCGCAGGAATAATGGCATTGACTTATGCAACGTTTTCAATCAGTGCAGAGAAAGAAGTGACCGCCAGTTCTCCATTCTCGTTCTTGCTCATAGCATTTTAGTTCCGACCAACAGATCCTTATCGTCCAATACCCTCGATGTTGGTACGTGGCTTCACTCAATACGTACTCCAGACCTTACAGTACTCCAGTGGGCAAAGCAGTATACTCAGAAAGGCGTTTCTTCGTCAAGTTGATTCCAAATATTACAATTCGACTTTAGCACCTGATAAAATTGCCCACGATCATACTGGGTATACCCCACTTGTCCCTGCGGATCGTGAATGAGAAACAGCAGTGCACTAACCCTTCCTCTTGTGATGGGTCCTTTTCTTGCTTTCCATCTTTCGTCGTTGTCGGCGCAATCAGATTCGGTTTGTATCGAAGAACACAAGACGTCAAAACAGCCTTCTGAGTTGAATCAAATGCGACGTGGCCGTATTTCTTAACAAATTTCAATTCATGTCTGACACAAGTAAAGGTCTTACTTCCCAGTAGTTGACAGCTGATTCTTCAGCCATTAACTCGTAAATGCAAACACGTCCCTGATGTGATCAGATAGTCAGAACACAACAATCTTCTGCTCACGCACATCTCGCATCATGATACCATCCAGACCAACAAGCTCTGCAAACTCACGGTTAGCCTTGTATATTTCACCAGTTCGTCGCCACAGGCAAGCGGGAACTCCCATAGCGGAAAAAACGCGATCATAATCTAGAAGGAGCCGCTCAAATGCCTCTTCTATGAAGACAAGATCCTTGATTGTAGCTGAGTGATAGCAAGCACAGAAAGAATGGGTGCATACAATATCCCTTAATGATTGTGCAACAGCCTGAAACTGCTTTCAGCATAACTTGTCTCAATTCTGCTACCAAGACGCACCCTGAACTTTGGTCGCAAAACAGAAAGAGGCTGAAGAATCTGCTGCTTTGATTCTTGAGACACACTAAGATTGTCAGCTCACGAAAGAATCGGGTAGGTTCCTTCACTTTCGATCCATCCAACGAGACAATCGGGCGTATCCCTTCACGTAGTTATAGGGTCTAAGGAGGCCGGCCTCATACTTGCTGCGAATAACACGATTGAGCCGTTCGTCTCGAGATCCTGACTCCTGATCTGCCGCAGTCAAGAGAAAACGCTCCGTTTTAGTAGCAGCTGGCAATATGTCTGGAGCCGGTTCAGGGGGGTTCTCTGATGACTGGGGAGCAGGATTGACGACCCTGGCCCCGGGAGAAGGGAACTGAGATGTATCGACAGTAGGAGTGGCTGTGAAAGATGTGGGCGACATGAACGGGGGCGGGGTGAAGAAGGAACTGTCGTCGAGGGTTTCCAAAAAATCCCTATGCTTTCTTTATTAACAAGTGTCGGGCTCCAGCTCGACAGAACATACGTGAGAACAGAAAATTCGTTGCCAAGGGTGTCAGGTCGGTAGGTGAAGGGCGAGGTTTGAATCGCATTATTCATTAGCCAAGAGGACGAAGTATTCGAAGTGCTCGCAGGCATTGTATCAGTAGCTGCTATTGCGTTCAGACAATGAGCGGCCCTAAAGCAGACCAACCTGTCATATTTACTTCCCCGCTCGAGGCAGGCGAGATCGGCTTGTCAGCCGTCTTTGGACGTCGTTCATCATGGCACAGGTGCCCAATCTCTCTCTTTACACTAGCAAACGATGTCTGGCAGAATAACTTGGGGATTGGGAGCAGCTCACCAGCGCTTACATGGCCGTCCCTCGTCGCAGGTCATATGAGAACGACGACAAAATACTGTGCCAAGTATTGATAAGACAGAAAGAACCTGAATCAGTCTCACCGCAGGCTCCTAGAATTGTGTGATCGAGACCAGGATTTGAAAGTAAACGCATACATACTAGGAACTTTACTTCGCTTCCTCTTGCCTGCAGAGGAATCGGCTATAGAGCTTGCAACATCAGTGTCGCCACGATTAGCTAGGGTCGAGCCTTCAACAAGGAGATCACTGGTTAGGACTGACATGCAAAGAGTATAATTAGCGTGCTATCCAAATTCGGCAACATCGTAATACATTGAGAAGATTTTTTATTATTACTTGGCAAATTGACTGTTCAATTGAAGCATCCAGCTACAGCAGACAAGAATCGAGCCACAGAAGCTCGGAATCTTGCAATCAGCGACATCTCTGCTTTAAGGGGCTCCTTTGCATCCACGTCTGTTGCGTCCTTAGTGACCGAGCTGCCACTGCTGAAACTATGATGTGTATATTTCGATCCATCACGAGGTGATGTCTTGGAATCCGCTACGTATGCATGGTCTTTGAACCACTGCGAAAGCAGATCAGGATCACACGGGAGCCCTTCAGGATGTCTCACCTTCACCACAAATTTACTCGACGCTTTTGGCGTCCGTTTCTGGGTACGATAATCAACGTGTGTCAATCCAAATCGAGTTCCGTAGCCATCAGCCCTTTATACAATGTCACGGTGGACAATAAATACAAAGTAGCACACACCATTCGAAGTTGTCCAAGAAACCTGTCCACAGTTAGTTCACCGTCTGTGAAGCTGATTCACTCTTACTCCAAGCGAGGTAGCCACGGACGTCAACCCCATCGTCATTTATTGCAGACAGCAAGGTTTCGGTTGCCCCTTCGAAATAATGGACTCGTTCGTCGTCTTGGATAGCTTGTTCCAGTGCCTTAGAGTCTTCATCTTTTACCGCGAAGCCGTTTTCAGTTACACTGTTATGGGTTTTAATCAGTGACAGGAGGCGCAAAGAACGTACAAAATAGGCATCTTATATCGCTGATATCGTCATCATACTGGCGTTGACAGAGACAAAACACGCACGTTCCAAAGGTAATTGAGCAGCTAAAGGAGATTAGAACAGGTCAGCAAGGTAGAGCAGACTTACGCTTCTGAAGCCCTGTGGATCTGTGAGTGAGGTTAGCAAAGGATCAAGTCTAGTATCCGTGATACAAACAGTCTTGTAACCAGGCACAATGAGCTACAAGATGGAAACAAATGAGATCGAGTAACTGGTGATATTTTGACGAACCTTGATTGCCTAGTTGTGTACCATCTGGCCTTGCAAAAGTATAGTCAACAAGACCTTGAAACTCATCGTCCCCATTAGCACCTGAGGACGAAAATGTCAGAGCCAGTGATACGTAATACTTTATACTCAACGGCAAAGATTGGTGGTATAGGTGTTCATACCATAGAAATCAGTCGAACCCTTGACTAATGCCAACTCTGCAGGTGTGAATTGAGGTAGTCGATCCTTCAAGACTTGCCGCATGTAGGGCGGATAGTGTCCAAGATAGATCGGGTCCTACCAAGCGGTCAGAAAAAAGGAGGGAGCGTAATCGACTTACTGCAAACCAACCTAGAGGCTAAGAGTCAGCAACGGCTTGAATAGGCAGTAAGGTGAAGCGAACCAATAGCGAAGTCCAAAGCGTGCTGGGCAGCATCAACGTCTGCGGCTAAATAAGCAAACACAAAATGATGCGGACAAAGGATGTACTTTCTGGATTGTCATCGTAGGGCATTTGCCAATCCCCATTAAGGGTAATTGAGATCACTCCCGCTTGCTTCAACTTGAACTTCTCTCGGTAGAGCTTAACAGCATGAGCATGCGCGAGTATGATATTATGTCCGACGCTAAAAATTTGTTACTCAGAGGAATACCTTGGAATATGCGTACATCCAAGGCTCGGTAGAGGAGTCACCTTCCGGGGACCTGGCTCGATCGCTGGATCTCCCGGGTGCGAATACACCACGACCATAGCCGAGGATGGCTACGCACCACGGTTCATTGACAGTGAGCCTGAGGAAAAAATAAGCATTGTACGAGAATAGTAAAGCAGTACCAATGTTTTACGCGATCACCGAATGCTTCGAAACATATCTGCGATCTGAGTTTCCAGATATCTCAGTGGGAGGTCACTCACTCTAGCGTAGTTTGTATAGTCTTGAATGATCTCTTCCTTGTTGAGCCAGCCTCCGTATCGGTCGTGAAGGGCTTGAGGGAGGTCCCAATGATATAATGTCTAGAAATGGCATTTTCGGACGACAGCCTTCGAGGAGACAAGCACGTACGACAAAGGGGGTGATACCATTCTCGAGCAATGTGTCGATTAAACTGGAGTAGAACTGAATGCCCAATGAGTTCACAGGGTCATTTCTGCCTCCGAGTGGGATTATGCGAGACCAAGAAATGGAAAAACGATAGCATTTGACGCCGTACTGAACAAGGAGTGCAACGTCTTCCTTCCAGAGTTTGTAAGAGTCTGTAGCGACGTCGCCGTCTCGTCCGTCAAGGATCTTGCCAGGAATTTTTGCAAAGTCATCCCATATTGATTTTCCTCGACCGTCCACATTTGCAGATCCTTCGATCTGGAAGCTAGCTGTTGGAATGTGAGCACAATGGAGTGAGGAAGTAAAAGGAATGACCGGTTGCGAAACCCCAAAGAAAGTCTTGCGGTAATGTACGGGGCATTATTGGCAGCATAGACAGGCAGATCCATGGCTACTCTTAAACCAAGTTGATGTCCGAGAAATCGCCTAGAGATTCGCCTCGGAATGGTACGGACTATTCTCGGTGATGGCATGTCACGTGAAAGGAAGTTGATATTGCACGCAATGATCATATCGCCACCTTATCACTCATGTCGAACTCGATCGCAATACTTGGAGCAGGAATTTTTGCAACCGAGGGTAAACATGCTTGTCAATTTGGAAGATCTAACCGCCTGCAGCATATATACCGGCGCTCAAAGTCTTGGGCAGCACTGCTTTCCCTGTCAAAGCTGTCTACTCACGATCGCAAAGTAGCGCTCAGCGCCTGGCCGATGTTGTGGTTCGCGACTTGAACACAGAGCCTACAGTTTATCATGATGCAGACCAGAACTCCAATCTGGATGTCCTCCTGGCTCGATCTGATATCACTGCTGTCATTGTCGTCCTTCCGATTAGTCTTCAACCCGACATCGTCCTGAAGGCTCTCGCCGCCGGAAAACATGTTTTGAGTGAGAAGCCGGTGGCACCAGATGTACAGCAAGGCATCGATCTTATTAAAACCTATCATTCAAAGTATAAGACACAAGGTCTCATCTGGCGCGTTGCAGAGGATCAAGAGGCTGAACCTGTCAACCAAGCTGCCAAGGCTTTCATTAAGGAAGGAAAGATTGGCAAAGTCCAGTTTTTCAAAGCTTCCGTCGTCAACTACATCGATCAAGACTCCAAGTGGTACAAAACACCTTGGCGAACAGTCCCTGACGTAAGTTTTCCGCATCGTTTGAAAGCTGGTTTGAAACTATTTCATGCAGTATCAAGGTGGATTTCTGGTGAGTCAATCGGCGCCTGCTGACCCCAATTACTCACCAAAAACTCTAGCTGGATGGCGGCGTTGTAAGTAATCGTATTCATAGGACTACTGAGTGATGGTTTTCGTGTTGCAGCATACCGCGGCAGTGTTGCGAACACTACTCCCCGAACCTTTGACTTATTTGTCTGGTGCGCATCTGTATAATCCATTGACATCTGCCAAACATAGTGTAGGTTTTAGTTCATTGAACAAGGATTATTTGAAACCACACGATACTATCCAAGTCGTTGCAAAAGCTTCGGGTCATTTCCACGGATTGATAGAGATGACTTGGGCCTCGCCAACAAAGACTCGACCACAATCAGACAAAATTGTGGTCTCAGGAAGTGATGGCTGGCTTTCAATCAACGAAGGAACCATACGCATTGTTAGAATCGAAAAGCAGGAGGAGAAGCCAGCCAAGGAGACAGAGGAGACAATTGACCTGGAACTGAAAGGGGTGCAGGTAGAGTTAGTCAGTTTCTTCGACGCCGTGGATGGGAAAGATGGCGTAGAGCCACTCGGTGATCCATCTGGAGCGCTAAGAGACGTTGCCTTGATTCAGGCTGCTCTCAACAGCGATGGTCACCTTATTGACCTAGACGCTTTGCTAGGATTAAAGTGACAGTGCAGCGGCAGGGTATGATTGACTTGAAATTCAGAAGTGATTTTGTGAGCGAGGTTCATCCGTGCCATGGAGAACGGTTCTCTTGGTTGCTTGCAATTGTCGGCTGAATCGAATTTGCACGTGCTCAATTTATGCTTGCGAGTCATTGGGTGTTTCGGCGATTTTATTCTTGCAACATCTCACATAATTACTTCTTCTGCCATCCCATACATTTGAGAGCGATGGCTTCTGCAGCCCCAGTTCAGAATCAAAACAAAGCGAAATCGGATCAAGTCATTTCCTATCCTTTAGAGGTTGGAATTTATTGCATTACGATGGTCCCGATATGACTGCAATTCACAGCTGCAACCTCCGCCTTCTTACATCGCTCATCGTATCAAATTGTTCGAGCACCTCAAGGCCGAATACGACGCGTCAGTGCAAGGTGCCCTACCTCTGATTCTTGTGACGGCCATTGCTGATGGTGTCTCCAAGCGAAACTGCGGCAAGATATAGTCATCACCCTACCGGATGGATCACAGCGTAATGGGAAAAGCTGGGAAACCAGTCCCTTGGATGTCGCCAAAGAGCTATCGAAAAGTCTGTCCGAGAGGGTTGTTATAGCCAAGGTCAGTACGCTCGTTGCTTAACAGTTGACGTGGCAATCATTCCTTGCGCAGGTAAATGGCGTACTTTGGGATTTGGAAAGACCTTTGGAGGACAGCTGTACGCTCGGACTGCTAGACTTTGAACATCCTGAGGGTATTTTTTCATGGCCTTCGTTTGCACCGAATGAACAAAGTTTTCCGTGCAGGAAAGAAGGTATTCTGGCACTCCTCCGCTCATGTCCTGGGAGAAGCAGCAGAAAGGCACTACGGGTGCCATCTCTGTCTCGGTCCGCCCACTGAAGATGGCTTTTTCTATGAAATGGGCATAGAGGACCGGTAAGTCCATCTTTTGCCATTTCAGACTACCAATCTTTCGCAGTCCAGTGACCAACTCTGATTATCCTACTCTTGAAAAACTCTCTGAGAGTGCAGTCAAGGACAGGCAAAGGTTTGAACGCCTGGTAGTCTCGAAGGACAACTTGTTGCAGATGTTTGGGGTGAGTAAAACTTTGACATAGTACTCAACTAATCTTTCGCTCAGTATAACAAATACAAAAAATACATGATAGAAACGAAAGTTCCTGATGGTACATCCACGACAGTATATCGTTGTGGTCCTATGATCGACTTGTGTGTCGGACCTCATATTCCTCATACCGGCAAAATCAAAGCCTTCATGATTACAAAGGCACGATCGTCCTCTCCGAGGAAATATTTTGTATTGATCCATTTTCAGAATTCGGCATCCTATTTCCTCGGTGATGCAAATAACGATTCGTTACAGCGAATCTACGGCATCTCTTTCCCTGATAAGAAGCAGCTTACAGAGTACAAGGCGTTTCTTGCAGAAGCGGCTCGTCGGGACCATAGAAAGATCGGAAAGGTATCTCTCCATTTTATGAACCATGCATTGTCTCTTGATGTTGCTAGGAACAAGAGCTTTTCTTCTTCAACGATCTCAGTCCAGGAAGCTGTTTCTTCTATCCTCACGGTGCCCGTATCTATAACACCCTGTTGGAGTTGATGAGGGTATGCTACTACCACCGTTTTTCTCAGCTCTATTGACGCAAAACCTGAGTCCGAGTATCACAAAAGAGACTATCAAGAAGGTCAATTTCTCCATCTTCATTTATCATTGACTTTGATTTCATCCAGTCATATCTCCTAACATGTATAACAGCAAACTGTGGGAGACCTCTGGTCATTGGCAGAACTACAAGGATGATATGTTCGTTCTGGATGTCGAGAAGGAGAAATGGGCACTCAAGCCTATGAACTGTCCAGGGCATTGTCTTATCTTTGATTCCAAAGATCGAAGTTATCGCGAGCTACCCATTCGAATGGCTGAGTTCGGTATTATCCACCGGAACGAAGCATCCGGCGCCTTGACCGGCTTGACCCGGGTGCGACGGTTTGTACAGGATGATACACACATTTTCTGTATGCCCTCGCAGGTAAGAAGGGAGATCTTTCTTCAGAGTGTGCCTTATGCTTCATGTAGGTCGAAGAGGAGATGGATGCTCTTTTCGATTTTATGCAATCGATTTATGGGATTTTTGGTTTCGAGTTCCGATTAGAATTATCTACTCGACCCGACAACTATCTAGGGACTATTGAAACTTGGGATCAAGCTGAACAGGTATAGTATGCCTCTCACCATGTGTCACTGCTGCTCAATTGTTCTTCACCTATAGCAACTGAAACAATCTTTAGATAGCCATTATCCTGGACGATGGGAGCTCAATGCCGGAGATGGTGCTTTTTATGGACCTAAAATCGATATCACCATCCGTGATGCCCTCAAGCGTTCATTTCAATGTGCTACAATACAGCTAGACTTCCAGCTTCCGGAGCGATTCAATCTTAAATATAGATCTCCAGATGAATCTGACCCAGACAAAGCGCCCTCAAGACCAGTCATGATTCATCGTGCCATTCTTGGGAGCTTGGAGCGCTTTATCGCCATTATAACGGAACACTTCGCAGGAAACTGGTAATATGCTTTCTAGAACTAGCGCCTCTCATTCACCATGTCCAGGCCGTTTTGGCTTTCACCTCGACAGGTTGTCGTTATACCGGTTGCTGCCCCTTATGTGAGAATCCCGTCTCTTTTCCACCCTTAATAACTTATCGACTCAGAAAGAGTATGCCGCGGAGATTGCATCACGTTTAAGCAGCCTAGGAATGTTTGCTGATGTGGACAATGGTGATAACACTTTGCAAAAGAAGATTCGAAATGGAGAGATCTCTCGTTACAACTTCATCCTAGGTATGATCCATTTCAGTCATGCCGGCTGTGCTCAAAGCGAAGTAGTTGTCGGTCAAGAAGAGCTCGATGCTCAATCCGTCAATATTCGCAACCGCGACGACGCAGGAACAAAAGCGAAAGGTGCCATGATGCCTCTGGAAGAAGTCGTCAACAAGTTGCTAGAGCTTAAGACGTCGAGACGTCTTCAAAACAAACTTGTATAGAGCACTTCTGTTTTCTGTTCTTGGGATGCATAAGACAAATCTGCTATTTGCATCTACATCGAATAAAGAATTCAGGATGAGAAGCATCCGCAATACATGGCCCATAGACCCTGACAACAGTCAATGGAATTTGTCACGGAAGACGGTTGTTTACTTGTGCCTGAATCTTCACATCCTCAAGTTGTTGTTGGCCGTGGTCTGTTACATAGTCTACAGTCTTTTCTCCTGCTTCCCCTGCTGCTTTCTTCAGATAATTTTCGCCCATGGCCTTGGCCAATGATTGCTGTCGAGCGGGCTGTTGTTGGACTGCCTCATTCTAGCTTGAAAGTTGATTGAAGACTCGCAACTCACCTATTTGAGGACTGTTGTTTGGTGACGACGACATGCAGTTTTTTCTTTGAAGGTCTCATCTCTAAAGTAAATTTCTAACCCCTGTCTGTCATTGGCAACTTTGTGATCGCGCAAAGGACCTGCCTTTGTAGAGATTAGTATTACTTAAGTGCTGAGCGCTGAACTCCGCTATCACAACTGCCACGGTATAGTACGGCATGCGACATGTTGGAACCTGCATCGCTATCCAGCAAAGCATCGAGGCGTACAAGGTGGCGTATCCTATTGAGTAATTCATTTTAATCATTCGTAAGAGGGGAGATCGCGTGCAGGTTGGCATAGCCATCAGAACATGTTGATAAAACTGAATTTCTGGTAGAGAATGTCGGAAACTGAAGGTGAAATGTTCCCGAACCAGTTTGTTTTCTGTTTATTTTTGAATTCTGCCTCTGACCTCAGGCAGTTCGTAAGTCAACCAAGTAAACTTTTTAAAACAAGTCACTGACATCGCTAGCCTGCTCTACATGTGTCAAACGTGGCTGGTCTGTATTCTGTCAGTTTCTTGCCTCAGCTTCTTACGCCCTAAAGTGCTTCACTTTGTCCCAACGGCATGTCTGTACAATCAGTTGCCCACCAGTAACCTGATCGCCATATAGGTACTATCCCTCCTGGCCAAGGCAGTCGGTATGCATTCATTTCAACCGAGTGGCGCTTTATTAACGCGTCTTTCTCAACCTGAAGCTTCGTTCTAGCGGCTACTGATCATTTACAAAACACCTTGTCCAAGCTTGAATCGAGAATGCATTGCTTGGAAGATGCTGTGGCCATTGCTCATGCTACCCAATCTCAAGATCTGCATCCCCTGTTATCCTTGTCGGAAGATGATCAGACCGTTGACTGTCAATCGATTTTCGGTAACGTTGTTGAAAATACCCCTGATCTGTTCGGTACCCTTTATATTCAGAAAGATGGTGCATCTCGTTTCTTTGGTGGAGGCGCTGAGGTTTGGATCTTTATTTGATTACTTCAATTATGTCTAATCCATTTATTTCAGAGTGTATTGTTGGTGTGTCCCTGGAATATGTGGAAGCTTGTGATACTTATATTCTCATAGACTTATAATAAAGGATTCGGTACTCAGGAATCTACCCCTACACCTCCAGAACTGGATTATTCCTATCTCCCATCTGAAATCAATCAATTCTTCAGATGTTTTCCTTTCACGCCAATGCATACACCAACTGAATCCCTGCAGTCTTCCATAGAGTCTTTTCTCCCACCCATTTCACGCTCGATTATGCTTTGCGAGACATTCCTAGAACATCTAAGCTGGATGTTTCACATTATCAGCAGGTTTTGAATTATTCTGTCAAGCCAATGTTCTGACCATGTGCAAGGAAACAGATAGTCGATGGACTAATACCAGTTATCTATCAAGGAGGCTCCTATGGACCTCACGATCTTGCACTGATGCTCATAGTTCTTGCTATCGGTGCCTTAGTCGACCTGAATCTAGAACCCTACAATCTTGAAGCCCAGCACTACTATCGATTAGCCCTTGCGGCTATGGGACTTCAACCTGTACTTCTTCAGCAATCTGTTGTCACAATCAAGGTAGGCAACCATGCTCTCTGGTGGAAGTCGATAGCAAACCCTATCAGGTTCTACATCTAATGAGTATCTACAATGGCATGAGCGGTCAAGAGCGTAATCTCGAGCAATCGTATGCTCTTTTGAGTTTTGCATGTCAACTAGCACTTCAGGTGACTCTATGTTCGCCTGCATGACCAGCCTCTAACACTGCTTAGATAGGATTCCGTGAGTAGTCTGTCTTCCGGTGTCTCAATCTCAATCTCAATGCGTATTGTAGACATTGATCCCTCTTTATGGGGAATCTCTGGTAAGGAAGCCTACGAGAGACGCGTTTACTTTTGGAATCTTCTGCAAGCATCCTTGTGGCAGGTCGGGCTTATCTACACGAGCATGGCTTGATCTAATTTCTAGGCAGAGTCTTGTTACAGGACGGCCACCAGTCATACTCTCGACCTTTATTGACTGCAAAATACCCACCGCTGAAGAAGAACATCAATTCCAGCTCGGTGAAGTACCTCTAGGTTGTATGTTGTTCCTTCTCCATGCGGAATATCTTTTGAACCTTCAGTCGGACTCTGGAGTTTCAGGGCGACTGATCAATGTTTGTTGCCCATTGTCAAAGCTACCCTGGCAGTAAAGCCACCCCCATACAATGAAGTCTTGGAGTTGGACCGGAAAATACGTGAATTTGTCACTCCTATCCCAGGTTCCGACCCATTAGACGAGAGGATATCCCTTTCTATGCGCACTTTTGTTCGTTCTCATTATCAGGATCTGAGTTGAGAAATGATTTTTGACTTTGCTTCTGTGCTGCCGCTTACGTCTTTGGCAGTGCTATTATTTTTGCATCGGGCATTCTTTGCTCAGGCACTAGTCGAGAATCCTATGGATCCGCTGTCCGGTCGACTTGGTCCTTCTGCGGCTGCTGCGTACCACAGTTCTGTGATTGTCATTCAAGATACTGAACATCAGTTCATGAAGAAGCCCATTCTATGTGCACGTATATGGCAAATTTGGACATTTGCATTTACAGCAGCTGTCAGCTCCTTTCTGTGTGTAATACCATCTCAACTTTGAATAGGTCATTGTCGGGACTGTGGCGCTGAAAGGAGGACTTGGTTTGAATCCATCTGCTATAGAGCAATTGAAGGCAGCATGCACTCTTTTTGAAAAGGCCGCACAGACAAGTAGTCGGGCGGCGACTGGATTGGTACCATCTAGTTTTTTGAAAGAATGACACGTTCTGATGCGAATTACAGCCTGTGCTGCGGGCGATGCTTCGGAAAGCCATCAAGCCTTCTGGAGAAATTATCGAAGAGGAGATATTCATATTCGGTGGTCGGCCGACTTTGATACGACCCAAAGAAACATCCTTTCGAGACCTCCACACCGCCAGTTTAGGGCAGGATGGGCAAGAGTCGTCCCATGAGGCACAGGGCGTCAGCATGGCTGACAGATGGTCGTTATTTATGAACAACTATCGTGTTCTTGAAGATCTACATGCACAATTTACGGACACAAAATGAAAAGGTCACTTGTCGTCTGTTTTGACATCCTTCGGTACAGACATTGCAGGTGTTGGTGTCGGTTGAGTGCTAGCAGCAGTGGTGATACCTTTGTCTTCGTCGAAACGGTCTGCATCAAATGAACTGGCACAAAGACTGCCACAACAACCTGTCGGACTACCGCAGCATTGGGTGGACCCAAGGCGCGCTCCGCAAGTGTGAGGTTCGAGTCTAAAGCACGATGACCTCTACCTACTTTGCGTACACCAGGTCATAAAAGAAGAAGTACAACATATGGCTGCATAGATTTGAGTCTTCGGCAGATTCCGTCTCTACATGTACTCACCA
>CEMS01902551.1:0-19556 GCA_900068915.1 Megacollybia platyphylla | reverse complement strand
ATGCACAAGGTTGGCCACAAGAAGGCTAAACAAGGCGCAGAAGTTGCAAGCGAGGCCGCCAACACTCAGCAAACTAACAGGCGGTCGCTCGAGTATGGTTTGGACGAGCTCGATTGAGCAATATTGCAGGAGTTAGATAACGTATTGTACAAAGAATAACGTATCAGGTTCAATTCTATGTATGAAACTCAGCATCCTCTTCTAGCCACGATCTAAGCTCTCCAACCAATTTGCGAGCTGTTAGCTCAAGGGAATCCTCCTTTGTTCGTACCACCTCGACAAGCGTCCGTTTCCGCCTACAGATGCTGGACCCAGGTTTAGTTAGACCTGTCACAGTGCTTCCGTTGTGGCTAGTTGGTGGTGGTGGTGTATACACCAATCCAACTTTCCGTGGCGAAAATGCAATTGAGATAGAAGAGAATGGAAGTGGATGAATCTTTCGCGGCGCCGTCGATACAGACGAAGGCGGTGTGCACGGCTCAATTTTGGCTTTTGATTTACCTTTGAACGATTTAGGAATGAGCGAGGAAAAAAAGGATGATCTCGGCTTGGGGAACGAAGCTGAGAGAACCGCCGGCGGTTGAGTGAATACAATAGAAGTTGCCGACAACGGTGGAGAGAAATTGTAGGGACTCGACGAAGAAGACGGATTGATTGGGTATTCCGACTTTGTTATCGATCCCGTCGACTTTCTGGTGGAGTAGACGAGCGTTGAAGCGGCAGGGTACGTGTCATTATCTTCCAAATCAATGACACCTGTTTTTCTCCCCTGCTCGGCAACTAGATCTGCAACCCCATCAGTCAGGTCAATTGAATGTCACGGTTACCTTCGAGCCTGCTTCTGGGCTGTATGAGATCGAACAAGTCCTTGTAAGCCTACCAGATAACCCAGATAAGTAAGTTGAAACGAGAACGGCTGACTGGTTACCTCTTCACGAGGTAGATGCAAAGAAGAAGCGTCCAAAAGCACATCTTCATGCGCCAGCAGCGCAATGAATAGATCAAGTGTACGGAGTTCTCGGTGTTGTGTAGAAGCGGTGGATGACGCAGAGGATGGAAAAGGATCTGAAGAGTAGGGAACCCTGATATTGTAGTCGTAAACTGGAAGATATGCCGATCGCAAGACGTTCATGCAAGCGAGATAGAACATCTTATTGACAAATCGTAATGATGAGTGGATCCAATGTAAGTTCTGGCGTTGCAGTTCGAGTTTGGAGTCGCCCTCGAATTGACCGTCCTCAAAAGGAAAAGTGCTGAAGACGATGTGCAACAACAGATGAGCAGGCAAGGAAGTCAAGGTCAGTCCTCTGCTTAGCACAGACAAAGACCGCTCGGGATAAGGTGGTGGAGGCAAATGAAAGCATTTCTCATCCACAATCATGATTGTTGAACGTTGAGTCTATACCACAGCTTAAATATCAGGTCCGTCTTGCAACTGCGGCTGCGGAAAGCGCGACGTAAGTCACGGGATTAACAAATTTACGATTGCAAGCGCAGCTCTATACATCAGTTGTAACAATCACCAAGCCACAATGCATTGTTAACTTTCACCAAAGACACGAAATCCGCAAGCTTCAACCCGCTGACGCCAATATTTTGTTACGGTCGGTACCTGTGTGTTAGTACAATTGAATGCCAGAAAGAAAATGCCAATAATAACGATATAAGAAACGTGATTCGACTTAGCCTTGACAAATAGTGACCCCAGTCGACGAACAGGCGGCAAATGCCAGAGGAAATGGTGACGCGCAGCACAAGATCACTCTGTTCGTAGACGTTTTGAACCTTGGTGCCTGTCAGGGAAATTCCACTGAATTTAGTTACTGACCTGGTGAACTGGCTTGTGAGGCGGCGTCATCTTCATAGTTCTCCACTTCATGGAAAGATCTCTTTGACGTTTTGCTGGAAAGTGTAGCGATGCTCTCGTTTGAAGCTGTTTCTTGTTCCTCTTCAACATCCCAGGTCAAATCAGGGTCGCCGTCAGCGTCAAGACTGTCGTCCCACGCTGGTTCTTGTTCTGGGTCAGCTGAAAGATCATTTGAGATAAGCTCGTCGGCCGGCTGCTGTGCTGGTATGTCGTCTATGAATCATTGTCAGTATCGACTTGGCATCGAGTCATACAAGGCATCTTACCTGCGCTTGGCTCGGAAAACGTCTCGAAGGTGGACGCTGTTGGTTCCAAAGGGAGATCTACTAATCCATGAGACGAGGAAAGTGCATGAAAAAAAGCCTGACCTGCAACCGCCTCCTGGATATGGGTTTCATGTAAGATATCCAATTTTTCGTCTGGCTCAAGAGGCTTGTGTTCTGTAATATAGTTCATTGAAATGATCGACGTAGAGCCGAGATCACTCACCATTACCTATTTTATCTTCGGAACGTAAGACGGACTCGACAATGCGAGGAGTAGACGAGCCAGGCCTGCTGTCTTTGCTATCCTGAGAGAAAGTGCCAACGGTGTCATCAGCATGCCTAGAAGTGTCGACTGGTTCTTGACCCTCAACATGCTGTTGGTCATCATGTACTTTTCCATCCTCGGTAGTGTTCGTGGCCTCTAGCTCATCCTCGCCTACGTGTAAGCCAATGTCTACCTCTTCCTCTTCCTCTGGGAAGTCAGGATACTCATTCTCATCTGGGACATTGCTTTCATCGATCGTTTCATCGAGCAGGGGTTCCAAAGCTCCATTGGGCTGTTCATATTCTTGTTCTTCATTTTGTTCTTCATGAGACTCTATAATAGTGCTGAGATCTACTATACATTAGTAGGCATACCGTCATGATATTGGGCGACCAACCTTCGTGGTGCTCGGCAGGCTCGAGATTAAGGCGGGAGATTTGGTCTTGAAGCACATGGTATCTTAGGATAAATCTTGGAGCAGTGGTCTGTAGCCGAAGCCGAAGAGGCCCTGAAATATCTGATCCATCATGTAACACGTTCAGGTCGTGCAACGAGATTTCTCGAGCGTAAACATTGTCCTAATCATAGAATCAATCATCATGTAGAGGCACTAAAAAAAGACCAGACCTCGGGGACAACGAGTTCCAGATCATAGGCATCGAGAACTAACTCCGAGTCAGCCAGAGTAGAGATGCGTGAAATATACTCTTCTTGACGCAAAGCGTCAAAAACTTTTGAAAGGGGTTCATAATAGAGAGTTGGCAATTGTTGTAGCAGAACAATCGAATGAGATTCCGGCGAATTGCTCCTGTGAGTAGAAGGGGTCGTGGAACGGGAGCGTACAGGCTGCGGTCTGTTGAACAGATATACGTCAAGCTGGTCCGGTAAGGGCACAGACAACTGGACTGCAGGAGGAGGATCGATATATACACCTTCCGAGATCTCGTGGGGATCTTTGGTTACACCGATCGATTCTCTATTCGATTCTTGGATTTCTTCAATTGATTGCGCAGCTTCTGGCTCATGAGCTGCAGTTTCATCTACCAATTCAACGACAGCAGCCTCAGCTGGTTGTTCCACATCACGCGCACCAACCACTTCAAATTCTGGGCCCTGTTCAAAGGTTTCCGGCTGCACTACTTCTTCCTCCAGGCTATGAAGGGGATCTTCTTGCGGAGCTTCCTCAATCACTTCTGCCTGATACTCGACTGTACGAGACACTTCAACGGCTTCCTGCTCAACAACATGTGGGGCGGGAACCTCAGCATCAACCGCCCGTTCAAACGGAGAGTCGGCAAAGGACATATCCTCCTCGACGGCGACAGGAGTATAGGCATCTGTGGGAAAAGAAGGATCTGCAGCAGCCAGAGGAATTTCGACAATATCTGGGGTATGAATATGTGAGGCATCAGCAACTTCTACGTCGAGCAGTTCATGGTCTTGGCCGTGTTCAAAGTTATGAACACCATCGTCGGACATTTCATATTCTGCTGTTTCATTTTGGTAGGGCTCCATTTCAACCTCGACGCTGAAATCGGTGTCGAGAGGAACTTCGCCAAACTGACGATCTTCCTGCATAGCGTCTTCGTATGACATCCAAGAAGACGAGGACTGCATAGGGACGTCGGTCGAGTTTGAGTAGTCCAGCATTTGCGTGTCGAACGTTTCCAGCATTGTGGACATGGTGAGAGAGAGAGAAATAAATCAACAAGCACAAATAACTGTGGTTTCCTTTTCTAGCCTTCCAATGACTCGAGAAGTAGATCTGCGATACTTGGTTGTCGACTCGCTGATATCTGGCTATCAATTCTTCTCCTTCATTGTTCCCTCAGCCTACACCTGTTTCATACTCGCGAGACACGGAAGACGAGGCTTTTTTGTCAACAAGTTATTGAGGGCAACCTGGATCGGTGGTCTCGGTGGTTGAGCCCAACTCCTGATATCTCAATCCCATTCTCAAGAAATTTCAGGCAGTGCTACGTCTGGTCTGCTGGGATATGCCAGATATGCATACGCCAGCGATGGACTTGTACGACAACGAAGACTCATGATCGAAAAAAATTCTGTCAGCGTTTTTCCGGTCATCCCTGCTTCAACTCATTGGTATCAGGCTCATAAAATGGCTGTGAATGATTACAGTATCACCGGTGGCTTTGTTGGATCTGCTCTGGTGACTGCAATACTCTGGAATCGCGCTCATACTGTAAATCGTGAGTTTGACGATATGAAATTTATTCAAGTATCAACGTCCTCATAGTCGTTTTTGGAGGCGCTGGTATTGGAAGTAGCGTCGGTGTTGCTACCCGTTTTTCAAAAACAGTCCTCCCTGGGTCAAATCCTTCACCCACAGTTTGAGCATTTCAATTTGCAGTATTACAGCCTCGATTACAATATCTCTATCCCTCTTCGCGTCATACAAAAGCAGTCAACACATCAATTTGCTCTGCCTTCGTCTTTAAGTCTTCCATCTACCTCAGGGCTCACAACAAGCAAATCCTCATCAGCTTGGTGAGCTATGACGTCAGTTGTTCTTCCAGCCCTTGCCTTTTCACCGTCAAAAGCGTCCACAGGGCTCATGTGCTCTGTAGCGCAGACCTTGAGTTGGTCCTGATAGTGCCCCGGGGACCTCGACCACTGGAGAGCGAGAGACGCAGCATGCTTCCACTGCTTCAGAATACGGCAGTCACGATACTTCAGTTCCTTCGAACGTCGACGCTTTTCACGCATGACAGCTTTATCCGTGGCGTGATGCAGATTGTTGGAAGCTGAATACTTCTCCTGCCGGGCCAGTTTATTGACAAAATGGGCACCTGTGTAGATGCTGTTGGCAAAACATGACAAATGCTATTGTTATTCTCACCCATCAGATATTTCCTCACAATGCTGCTCATCATCTGGCCAGATTCATCATCAACCAGATACTTGCTGCCCTTCAGAGTGACGAATCCGTCATGGCCTTGAGCCATGTACTCTCTGGTCACAACCTTATACTTCCTTCCACTCTTGACACGTTGGACAGGTTCATCGTCAACCACTCGGGGGGTCGAATGGCCGCTGCTGGGAGTAGAGTGACCGCTTCCACTACTTTGCTCAATTTCTTTCGTCAGCCAGATACCCAGAACGCGCTGGCCCGCAGGGCGCCTGGAGTCCCAGGAGACTCGAAAACCTGATATGACAGGAAAACGGCTGACGAAGGCATGAGTGAAGTCTCCTCTAAGTTTTCATATGCATACCCCTCCTGAGCGGGCCACATAGAAAGTCCAGCTTCGAGTGCATCCCAGATGGCAGCACCATCGAGTTCCAAGACAACGACGGGGTCTTCCCAAGGAAGGATCTCCAGGATATCGCCAAGAGTCACATTGCCTGCAAGTGTAAATTGAATCTTGTAATGCATGATGACTAACCTGGACCATACATAGAATCACCCCGAAATGTACCTGCACAAACGAGAACTCCGTCAGAGCCTGTCTTCCTTAAACACGGAGCGTCGTCGTATGCATGACGCAAGATGTCGGCTATCCAGTTGCAAGCTGGACTCTTTGCAAAACGTAAATATTTCTGGCAGGAGGAAACCTGGCTATACCTCTGCTGTTCTGATAAACTGAGACCGTACATCGATGACGACTGCGCTCTTGCAAACGGGAGCTTTCAAAGTCTCTCCAACTGATGAGAGGATGGTTTTCAAAAGCTGTGTAAGTTTAGGAGACGATGGTGAACCAGGTTTTGTGCAGTGACGCCGACCTGGAATCATTTAGTTTCAAAGTCGATTTGAAAACAACCTTACCGTTAATAGATTTTATGACAAGGCTGCGAACACTCCCGAGTGGGGACCGCTCAAGTTGCAGTATTACTTCGCTCAAGTCTCGAAAATCGGAGCCACTCTTGATGACCAGGATGTCTCCGTGATCGTCTTCTGCACCCAACACTGGTTGGGTAGTGTCGTAATTTTCCCAGGAGGTTATACCTTTGCTCACGTAGTAAAGGTGGTCATGTCCGCCAAGGATGATATCAATGCCGTGCAAGTTATGTATGGGCTGTGTTGTTTGAGCAGAAGGTGAAAGCGCGAGCAGCTTCTTAGCCAGAGCCACGTCCTGAAAGGCGACATGAACAAAAGTGCCAGGACGTTAGGAAAAAATAATACATTTGGTAGTCTGAAGGCGTTTAGGGGGGGAATAGCGATGTGAGCAAATTCACCGTGAATGTGTGAGTGCAATGACTAGGTCGCACTTGTACTCTCCATCAGGATCACGAAGCAAGCTTGAAAGCTCGAGACCTGTTTCTCTCATATCTCGATACTTGAAACTGGAGGGCCAGGATGCAACGGTTGCAATCCATTCTCTGTAGGTCTATATTAGCGTTTTCAAAGAACGAGGCAATCCAAAGAACCACTTTTCAACCAAGCCGATGACACCAATACGGATTCCGCAGCGTTCAAAGATGCGAAACTGATCCAAAGCAGCGGGGACCTTGTTGGTCATCGTATCGACGATATTGCTCAGAATCCATGGCTAGAAGATGACAGAAGGACTATATGAATGATTAGCGACTCACAAATGTACAGTCACGGATCAGCTTTGTCAAATGAGGATAGCCTACACAAGGTAAAGCGAGATGGAGGAGGATGTACACAACAACCGACCGAAATCGAAATCGTGATTACCTAGAGAGCTTGATATTTCTGCATCTGATCAGAGAGAAGCACATACCGGTCAAGGAAACATCCGGCGCTAGTTCGTTCATGACGGGCACCTGGATAGATCTTGAGGATTGGGGGTGTAGAGAGGAGTAAGCTACCATATGACTTCCTCGGGTGACTGAGCTTTCGACCGATGGTGAGAATAAGTCTCCTGAGAACAATACGAGGCCGTCTCTCTTGCCATCGGGACGTTGAGGCCAGTGATCACGAATATCATCGACCATGGCGGCGAACTGAGTGACATCTATAGTTTGTTGGGACTTTGAGATCTTCTGTGGGGAAACTCTGTAAACATCGTTCCAATGAATGATAGGGAGATGCATGTGGTGGTAATGAGGCAAGGGGATTGTCACACGTGATCGCGGCGCATCGATGAAAGCAAGTTACTATAATGAGGAGGCAATCTATACAGAATATGCGTAGGACGGTCTAATGAAAATGCGGAGGGGCCTACGACTTCTTAGGTCCCCCAAATTTCTCCCCAATATTGTTGCCTGCAGGCTGTTAGAGAAGGACATGGAAGACGAAAAGCATACCGCGAAGTTTAACACCGAGAACGCGCTCAAGCTTGCCCAAGATTTGCGGGCTAGGGATGGCCCTTCCAGATTCGTAGTCCTGGACCACAGAAGGCTTCTCATTGATCTCTGATAGGGCAGTGAGGATCTGCTATTGATAACACAGCTCACATACTCTGGGCAACATCTTTCTGGGACAGCTTGAGCTCCATGCGAGCAGCCTGAATAGCACGTCCTGCATCGGCAGACACCTTTGGTGGAGGAGCGACCTCGTTTTCACGGTCAAGTTTGGCAATTTTTTGGTGGTCTTGAACTGTCAATTTTTTTGCTTTCAGGTAGAGTTGGCTTACCAGTGCCTGTACAAGGGTTATAAAAGGATAGTATGTACTGAGTCGCATACCTTGGTGTGCTCTGTTGGTTCCTCCGGTTACTTTCTTGTCTGTGCCTACCACAGCACCTGTACGACGAGCAGCTGAGGGCTGTGAGCTGTAAAACGACTGGGTTCAGAAGAGGCTGACCGTTTATTTCGCCCTCTTTCTTTGTGACTTTCGGCACTGCATTTCGCTTGCTAATTGTAATTGTGGGCGCATCCCAGTCAGACATGATGGAAGTTGAGTGACAAGAGTGAATGAGTCAGGTGGTTTGCAGTGCAGTGCGATGTCATGCTAGACGCCAAGGCCATTCAAAACCATTCTTCAAGGCCATTCATACAGTCTATGGCCGTCAATACTCTTCCTTCCTACATACCGTGATCTACTCAGTCAGTCGATGGTCGCCCTAGTTACACCCAATTTTATTTGCACTTGTTATCTTTCCCTTGTCTTGTCCCGTGTCTTCGCTTCAGCAAGACGTTGACCGTCCTTCCTTTCATTTCACTCTCCACTTCATTTCTTTGATTTTCTATCTCTGAGAGAACTCTTCATTCAGCAGCAATGGTTTCCAAGAGATTGATGGCATTCTGGGCCGTCGTGGACCTGTGCATCCTAGCCGCAGGCGTAGTTTCAATTGCAGCATCCGTAATTTACCGCAAACCGGATCTCCTTATGAACATGGTCCTCACTCATGCCCATCTAACAGCTGGGCTAGCTCTGGGCATCTCCATGTTGATTTGTTTTGCAGTCTCTATCGCTGCCATCGTGCAGGCCAACCACGTCACTATCGGTTTAGTCATCCTCAACTACTTCCTCGTAGCAGAGGCTATCATTGTTCTCGTCATCGGATCCTTTGTATGGTTCCCAACTCTTACAGAGAGAGCAGTCTTTGACAACGCATGGCTCGCACTTTCGCAAGACGACCGTATCACTCTCCAGGACCGAGTATGTTCTTTTCTTCAAGCTGCATGTTCGACTCTGACCGTTCCGTCCAGTTCAGCTGCTGTGGCTACTTCAATGCCACAGACAATGCCGCAATCGGGGGCAACTTTTGCACCCAAACTCAAGTTGATTTTCTCAGCACACTTGACCTTGTCAACGATAACAACGCCCACTTTTTCTGCGTGTCACCTATAACCAGCTTTGCAGACTACACTCTGAACAATGTCTTTACCTCGGTAAGCTTCATCTCTATTCCTGTGCCGTCCATCAACCCGTAACCAGATCTACGGTTTCATGGCCCCAGTCCTTTGTCTCCTTCTCGCTTCCATCTGTGTGATCTACAAGGTATCTTCATCTTGGTTGGTCAGTGGTTGTTCTAATGTATGCCACAGAGGAAGGAAGACGAGCGCTTCAAGAAAATTGACGCGAAACGTGGAGGAAAAGGCTTCGTCTGAGTCCTTTTGATTCGCTCCCAGTCGCTTCTTGTTTTCGGTTCATCATTCTTTTCCAGCCTTTGTTGCAACTTCTAGTTTAGAGACTTTTTCTGTATATGTCGACTTTGTGCGGTTGGGACCGGGAGCCAATAAAGGGATTTTCTAAAATGGTTGTAACTGTCTTTGTCAGCATGTTGCCACTGTTCTTGGACAGTCAACAGGTATAAATGAACGATGTCATACAACTTTTTCTGTTATCCCCATGTATCTTTCATTTTCACCCAGCTGCAACGAAATCTTGCCTCGAGTTTATCTTGGAAAGTGAGTCGCTCGCTGTCGAGTGTCGCGTGCCTGACACGGTCTCAGTTTGTCCGCCGCCACGTCCAACGAGCTCCTTCAGAAAAATGCCATCACTCACGTTCTTTCTGTCTGCAACGATCATCCTTCCAAAGGTGATGACGCCAACCATTTGACCATCGGTGTAGAGGACACAGAATACACCGACTTGCTCATTCATCTCCCAAAGGCTTGTGCATGGATTCAGGCTGCTTTAGACACTAGCGGGCGTGTCCTTGTCCATTGTATGATGGGAGTCTCTCGCAGTGCAACCGTCGTGGCCGCATACCGTAGGTTTGATGCTCGACTCATCGAGTGGCTAGTGATTTTTCTCCTAGTAATGAAGTCGAGGCAAATAAGCGCGTCTGCTGCCTTGCGTTTGATCAAACAAAGCAAGTACATACGCCATATTGCTCTATGCCTATCATAATATCCCTTTCAGAGAGGCCCCAGATACACCCTAACTATGGTTTCCTCAAGCAGCTTGATGTCTGGGCCGAGTGCGCTTATGTCCTATCACCGACCAACACGGTCTACACGTCCTGGAAGCAGAAGCAAAACAAAACCATCACAGGATTTCTCAATTATGTACATGACACAATCCCGATTATAAAGGACCAGCTATATCTGAGTAGGTAGGGTCCAGTGCTTGCCCTCTTGCAGTCCTCTCAGCTTTTAGTGACTTTCCAGCTGACGTCAAGCAAGGCGATTGTCTGCTTAAGGAATGGGGAATTACCCACGTCTTGAGCATCTCACCTTCAAAAATAGTGCAACCCGTTCTCTCCTCCGTGACACATTTACATGTCCATGCAGGACATGACGCTCGGTCCGACTTCCTTCTGACACTTCCAGACGCCTGTCAATTCATCAGAAATGCCATCGACTCGAAAGGGTTGGTCCTCGTCCATTGCTCCAGAGAGTGTACAGCTTGTATAGTAGTGTGTGCATATCGTGGGTCGCGTCTTTTGCTCATGGCCATATTCCCTCACCTTTCCTAGTCATGAGATCTCGAAACCTTACCCTCTTAGAAGCCCAATCTATTCTAGAAGATGGTATTTCCTGCCTCATGCCACCGTCTCGGTGCTGATCCCTGCGCCAGCGCTGCCACTGTTCAGTGCTCCTGCTACCTTCATCCGTCACCTCGAAGCATTTGCTTCATGTGAATGTAGCCCCACAGCCGAACACCCTGTTGTCAAAACATGGACCGGATTGCCCTCTGCTCCAAATCAAAGGGAACGTGTCAAGATGAACATAACTTCAGTGTCAACAATGACCGCAACGGCTTCAGCATTGTTGAGCGAAACTGGTATTGATCTGGGTGCCTTTGGTGACACGCTAGCAGCAATTCAAACAGCCAGTCTGATTATTCAGGCATAGTCCTGCTTGGCCTTGCAATAATTTAATACATACCCTAGAGCACTATAAATTGGATACCATACAGTGTATTGATTATAAACGGCATTTCTTTCAAGACCCAGTCAGCTGAACAGTTTGGAAGCATGGGTGACATGGTAATTAAATGATCATGAGCTTCAGATGGGAGCTTGGCTGATGCATCTCGACTTGGTTTCAGATTTGACCCTCATTAAGTTGTTAACACCACCAATAGACAAGGTAAGAAGAAATTCTGATCAAGGCAATTGATTGAAAACTACAGACAAGCTTGTAAGAGGATTTCACTTGGTCTTCACCTTGTGCTCGACTGAGTGAGCCAGAGTAATTTGAGCTGCAAGCTCCTTGCCAAGTGTGTAAATGATCATGGACGGAACCACAAGCCACAATCTGCAGTGCAGATGTAAGATGTCTAGTTGTATTGTAGCTGATTACGCACCCATTGGTCATGATCCAATAGAGAATGAGATCTGAAACTGTGTTGTGTCCTATGGCACAGAAGTTGCAATAGTACTCTTGAGCCCAATACAAGACGGTTTTAGACAGAGTCAGATTGGCTGAGGTAAAGGCAATCAGATTGGCAGCAGGCCAGCCAACGACATGGGCAAGATAGAGATAGAGAATGTTCAGAAAGTTTTCGACTATATTGAGGAGTGCTTTGGTTCAAATGAGTGGATTGGGCAGATTATAGAAATGGCGACTTGCACTGGGCGTTGGGGAAGCCATGGCCATCAAGGTAGGTCTGCACGCCGTACACCTGTAGGAGTTGATGACTAGGCAAAGAATTACATATTACCGACCAGATCGACCTATGAATTGGTTAGTGATGAGCGGAAGTGAAATGATAGCGAAACCTCCTGATAGATCGAATAAGGCTGCCAAATCCAGTGAAGATCGCCCCCCTGAGCAGGGTCAATGCTGTTCGTCGGCCGTGATTTGGTTTACCTTCATAGACCGTGGACTGCCAGCTCATATGTAAGCTATTTTGTTCAGGTACGGCCGACTTACCGCATGAAACAGTAACCGGCATCCCAGAATATGACCTAGCAGGAATTCAGTTATCGAGACGCTGCTCCAGTGTCTGCTTCACTGGAATTGTGATGAAGAACCAGAGCGAAATCCAAGCTCGAGTTTTGACCATGAGTGCAAGTTGTACAAGGTCGTGTGAAATTAAGGCACCGATATCCCTGAGTCTCCTTTTGGCAACGGGCAACGGGTCGACATATAAAAAGGCCAGCGCTCAAACCGTTTCAAGTCATTTTGCAAATGAAATTCTTCGCAGTTGTTGCCCTCTTCTCACTGCTTGCCCTTGCCTCTGCTGCGCCTATAGTAAGTCGTCGATGGCTTGCAAGGATCTACTGACAGTTCCTGATAGATTGACGTGCGCGAAGCAGACAGCGATGCTCTTGAGAAGCGCAGTGCTCCAGGCTGGAAGCGCGTCTCCCCTAGCTGGAAGCGTGAAGAAGAAAGCGCAGCTTAGTGATTTGATGTACACCGGCTATTTTTAGTTCAGGGCCTTAATTATCTCTTCCATCGCAAATGTCCAACCTCACAGATAAAATCTATGAGCTGTGTCAGTCCAACAACACCGTAAGTTCCGAGTTAGCACAGAATCCCTCGCTCTCGCCCGGGGACGTCGTCTCCAAGCTGTACGGCTCAGACGACAAAACTTGCAAGGTAGACCATTCTCAGCAGTCTGTTTCCAAGGAAGACTTGCAAAGAGCATTTGAATGCGGCAAATGGGGAACTACTCGTCCAAGCGACCACTTTCTACGTGTGAGCTGTCCATGGCCACTCGCTTTCAATCGCTAAGTTCCTATCAGATCTACCATGATATTCTATGCGTTCTCAACGACGATAATCTGGCTAACGTATGCTCTCCTCCACTCATCGGCAGCTCGGGCGTCGTTCCTCTCAGCATCATCTCCACGTAGGTGCTTTTCAAGGTCCTTCGCTTCACTATTAACTCTGGCCTAGCATATCTGACAATGTAAGACACATGTCTAATCTAATGGCTCGTGCGGAGCAAGAAGTTTTCCTTGCAACCAATTTTTGGGCTGCAGGTGGTACAACCGGGCTCATCACAGATGCCTTGCGCGAGCTGTCTCGTCGCATGGGTGCTCGCGGACGCAAGGCTGTCGTGAAGATAATGTATGACAGAGGAAGTGTCAAGCAGGTGCATTGTTTCCTCCATTTTCTATGACCCTTATTCTCTCAGGTTATCGAGAACCATCAAATAGTTCCACCCAGTGTCTATACTGGCTCAGCCATTCAGATTCCTGCTCCAGATGAAATTCCCAACGTCGATTTGGAGATTCTCAACTATCATCGCCCTGTTAGTGCCAACCGGCCCCTATTCTCCTGATTAAATGTCGTCTTAGATGCTTGGCACTTTCCATGCAAAGTACATGATAGTGGACCGCAAAATGGCCGTCGTATGTAGCTGCAACATTCAAGACAATGACAATTTCGAGATGTCCTGTCATCTCGAGGGTCCTATAGTCGATTCCATCTACGACATGGCTCTGATCTCCTGGCACAAGGCGTTGAAACCTCCGTTACCCAGTCACGCCTCTCCCGCTGCCTTGGGTGGCTTGCATACGTTTACCAAAGGGCCCCAAGTTACCAGCTACACTCCCGGCATTGAAGGGACAGCTAGTATGGACGTTTATTGCGCGTTGAGTTTAAAAGTGTTGATGTGATTTAGGCTCACCCGATCCTCCTCTCTCCACAAATGCCACAGTCCTTCCTAGTGACCCTGGCAATCGGCATACAGGCACGGTTTCTGGAGATCGCCTTCCCTCAGGAGAACGCCTTCCGGAACACACCGCGGATGATCCTCATTATGATCCCGATGTCGCATCCGAAGTCGCCCGTGTCCAATCGGTCGTATCGCCCTCTGGGAATGAGACACGCATGGAAGCTGTGACAAGCCATCTTAGTCAGTGCATCTGCTAGCTATTACTGCATCTGAATCATTGTTAGACAGCACTACACATCTCGACATCAAGGGAGATGCCCCAGAATGCCCGCCTGGCGAGGAGATGATTCCCTACATGCCTCATCCTGTACATGAACCGTTTCCCATCGTTATGTGTAATCGCAAACCCCACGGAGGTGAGAGAATGCCCCTAACACAATACGCTAATTTGCGATATTTTCCAGCTCCCGGAAATTTCGATGTGTATGTACCACAAAACACAGCCTGGCTCTCAGCCATTCGCACTGCACAGAAGAGCGTGTTTATCCAGACCCCAGACATGAACTCTCCTCAAGTCATCGAGGCACTCCTCGAAGCCGCTAGGCGTGGTGTGATCGTCACTTGCTACCTATGCTTGGGTTATAACGATTCTGTAAGCTCTGTCACTTCCTCATCCATGCGTGTTTACCTTCCACACAGGGTGAACTCCTTCCTCTGCAAGGCGGGACCAATGAAATGATCAGCCACAAGATGTACACGAACCTTGAGGCCGAATATCGCAAGAATCTTCGTATTGCATTCTATGTAGGAAAGGATATGACGAAACCCATTAACAACAAGTTCAAGAAACGCAGCTGTCACAGTCAGTTGCTTCTTTTTTTCAAAAAAAAACAAATCACTCCTGATTTTTTCATAGTCAAATTGATGATTGTAGATGGCAAGATCGGAATCCAAGGAAGCGGGAATCAAGATGCACAGTCCTGGTACCATTCTCAAGAGGTGAACATTATGCTCGAGTCGAGTCTGATATGTGAGGCCTGGGAGGATGCTTTACGTCGCAATCAGAACACCCACATCTATGGCTGGGTTTCTCAGGAAGATGGTATTTGGCGGGACTCGGAAGGTAAAGAAGCTGAAGGCTCCATTGGCGTCGACCCAGGCCATTTCAGCTGGGCTAAAGGAGTCGTCGGCGCTATCGACAGAGTTCGTGGCGTTGGCGGATTTTAACGATTGTATCAAGGCCAAAGAACAATAAGTAGTAGTTATATATTATGTGATTACAATCAAACCACAACCACGGCGGGTTCACTTTTATTCACTCCAAACGTTACAGTAATTCCGAAAATGTATGCTATGTATACGTGCGCTGATGGTGTAGCCAAAATACCAAGTCCATATATGGCCTTAAGCCTGGACAGGATGTGCCTAAGAAGCCTTTAGCCTCTGGGCAGTAAGCTGCAATAATTAAGAAAAAAAAAAGTCCGCAACTAGTTTGATACAGTTGAGTGAGCGCTGATCAGATGAAGACAAGATTGAGAACAAGGTATTATGTGTAAGATAAATGGCAGAGCTAGTAGATCGCAAACGGAGGACCCACTAGCGTTTGCCTCCTCGGCGTGTCGGCAATTTCTTGATCTGCCTCCCTCCGACTGACGAGTTTTGCGTCGTCGACACTGAACCCATGTTAAATAATGTCCCGCCGGAGGCTGATGGTGCTCCGAAAGGTGTGGATGATTGGGGACTGTTGGATCCGAATGCGAATGATCCAGACGAGATAGCAGGCGGTGGCAAGCCTGACGGTGTAGCAGCCGGTGATGAAGGCTGGGACCCAAATGTGAAAGGATTTGTCTGAGTTGACGACGAGGTTCCAAAGGTGAATGATGGCTGCGTCGCAAACGTAGACGGACTGCTCGGCGCTGAGCCCCCCTGAGGTTGCGCAAAAGGATTGGTTGCGGTAGGCAGTGTTGCATTACTTGGACCACCGAATGTAAAGCCTGAACCTGATGATGTTGGTGTAGGGAAAGAAAAGGAGCCAGTTGTAGATGGCCGCGGAGGTTCCTCCGTTTGGGGCTTCGGCGCAAATAAGAAAGGTGAACCTGTGGAAGTGCTCGAACTCTGACCAAATCCACCAAAAGGCTTGGGCTCCTCAGGTTTGCTTGATCCGAAAGGCACCGACGAAGCTGGGGCATTAAATGCAAATGGATTCGTGGTTGTAGACGAAGGGAAGGAAAAAGAACTTGCTCCCAGTGTCGGTCTCGGCTCAGCTGGCTTTGGTTGAGCGGAAAGATCCCTAGTTGGACTTTCGTCCATCCTATCACCAGGATCTTGGCTGTCATTCCTGGGAGGGGTAACAGGACGAGAATCGGTGGATGTTGGAGCTCCAAAAACAAACGGTTTGCTACTAGTGTCAGTAGAACCGCTTGTGAACGAGAAAGGCGAGGAGGTTGGAGTCGAAGTTGCCGGCGGGGCAAACGAGAACGGTGTTTTGGTTTCAGCTGCGGACGGAGCGCCAAATAGAGAGGTGGGCTTGTCTGTCTTAGAATCGGTGTCGCCAAAAGTAAAAGCCGGTTTGAGTACCTCGGCAGCAGCAGGTTTGGCTTCTTCAATTGTAGGCTTGTCTGACACGAAAGCACTGAACAACGGCTTTGAAGCACCGAAAAGAGACTTTGGAGCTTCAGTGGGACCGGCAGAAGGTGGTGCTTCCCCGGGGGCACTAAGCACAGGCTTGGAGTTTTCTACTAGAGTGCCAATCCCAAACAGAGACTTGGGAGGCTCGGATGGAGCAGAAGAGCTAAACAACGGCTTTGAAGCGTCCCCAAGAGAAACGGACGTTTTAGAGACATCTCCAAAGGCGGATGCTGGTTTCGGGACATCGCTGAACAAAGCTGGCGTAGCTGTTGTGGTGGACGATAGGCCACCAAACAGCGATGAGCTAGACTCTGCTTTATTTTCGATCGAGCCTATTTCTGTAGGCTTGGTAAACGAGAACGGTGGGGCAGTTTGGGCAGGGTTAAACGGACTGAACAGTCCTTTGTCACCCTCTTTTTTCGGAGTGCCAAACAAGGAACCACCGTTAGGAGCTACCGCCGGCGCAAGTGTGGCGCCAGGGCCAGATGCAGACGATTCTGTGACCGGAGTGATACTAAGATTCTCCTTACCCTTCTCCAAATTGAAAAGGCCATTTGGTTTTGTCGCAGTCTTCTTTTCACCATCCCAGAACGGATTTGTATCGTCTTTAACAGGGATAGGCGGCGCCGAAGCGAGGGCGGGTGAAGGGAACAGAGATGAAGAAGCAGGAACAGGAGGTGGAGTGTGCTTGACATTGGCAAAGAACTTGGGCATTTGGGCAAGTTCTGATGTCGAGCTAACTGGAGCTGCTGATGTAGGATCCACAGGGGCCGGTGACTTGGCCGTTGGTGGAGGAGTTGTTGGCACACTGAATGAAAATGGTAGAGATACGATGGGAGGTTCTTTGGCATCTGGGTCTTCTGCCGGAGGAATTTTGGGCTAAAGGAAGTGGGTATAATTCACTGAAAAAGAAAAAAAAAGCTTACAAGATCGAAAGTGAAATCCTTGGGGATGGCGAATATAGGAACACGCTTGGCGGCTTCCTCGAGCATCTTCTTCTCATCACTGTCGCCCATATCCTCTTCCTCTTCGTAAGTCGCAGAAAATTTGGACCTGACGGGACCGAGGGGGCCAGGGCGATGGATGTGTTTCCTTTCTGTCAATGTGCGTCCTACTCTGAGGGAAGACTCTGTGGGCCTCTGTTTTTCCTTGGCACCTGCATTGGCGAGGGAAAGCCAATCGTCCTTGTGGGAGGAAGGTTGTGCGGGCGGCAGAGCGAGCCTTTCGGCCTCCTTCTCATCTCTGCGACGGGCCTCTTCCTCTTCTTCTCGCCTTTTTGCGAGAAGCCTCCTCATTCCACCTTCGCCGGCATAGGGCTTTGTGTCATTGAGCTCGTCTTCTGATTTGCCCTTCTTTTTTGATTTCTTCTTGCTTTTTACCTCGACGCCGTCATCATCAAACATAGGTATTAACTTTGAGGGACGCCTACGGAACATGTCTGTGATGTTGTCTGAAGCGGCGACATGCTCCACGGAACGCAGACGAGTGGGCACAAGGGGGGTCTTGTAGACATCAAGATCTTGGAGAGAAGAACGAGAAGGTTTCTCTGAAGAAGATGATCCAAAGAGAAGAGAATGTTGACGAGGACGTGTCTGAGACCGAGTGAATTCGAGCGAATGAGGATGAAAATAGACATACAGTGCGCTGTGACTCGACCAGAGTGCCGAGGGTTGCCGGCACCGAGAGTTTCCTGGGTTGCTCTTGGGGTGCATGGATGAACATCGGCTTGTGTATAAGCGAGCTTAGAGACGGAGGCTCTGATATTTCGCGAGTTGGTTGTGGTGTAAGACTTGTGCGCATTTTGAAGGAGGGCCGAGCTGCAGGCATGGAATGATCCCTAGTTGACAATGAGTGATCCCTGGTCGGTAAGGAATATTCCCTGTTCATTGAGTGATCCCTGCTGAAGCTTGTGCTCATGAAGCGGTCCCTGCTACCATCTCTGCCCATCGAATTGTCTCTGCTGGGCCCATCGACTATCATTTGTGACTGAAATGCCGCATCGGGAGGATCAAGATATGGCTCTGGACTGTGAATCCTTTGCCTTTTCTTCGGATTTTCGTCCCGACTCTGATCGACTGTCCTGCGCTTGCTCCCAACTTCGTCATCGTCTACACCCGAGAACCAGGCCAAGGGCGATGCGATGGCCCCCACAAGAGAGCCAATTGAGGTGAAAAACGACGAGTTGGACCGAGCAATCGCCTTCCGTCGCTTCATGGTCGTGGTCAGGACGAAAAATGATCGTCACTCAGTCACGGCACGAGTGTCACGGTCACAATAATTACCGAACTAGTTTAAAGTACAAAATAAGTAAAATAACAAGAACAAGAACTGCGCCCAAGCCGCCGAGGATAACATACTGTTTCTTGTGTTGCCAAATCATATCCTTCATTGTGCCAGAAGCCCGCCCAATGCTTGTGTCGGCGCGTTGAAGAGTTTCGTGCGTATGGCGTATGGTTTCACCCTGCAAACGAAGGTCTCGCAGGATGTCAGCACCCTGTGCTTCAGTTTCCAGAGCAATTCGTGTACTCTCCTCAACGCGACGATGGCCGTCTTCAAGGGTGTGAGTGCCAACCAGTAGTCGTGCACGCTCAGAATACGGGTCATCGCTGGCAGACATAGCATTGAACCGGCCAGCTGCATTTCCAAGAAGATCATTTCTTGAATGAACTTCCTTTGATTGCTTCTTATAGCGGCTTAGGTCGGTCTTGGCTTGTTTCAGTCGCACATTATATGGCGACCGCACAGACAGTGGAATGCCCTGAATTTCCACCTCCAGTTGGGATATCTTTTTCGTATTAGCTTGGTATCAGCCTCTGCAGAAGACCTACGATATCATCAGCCTCGTCAAGCTCGATTTCGACTCGGCGAAGGACAGCCTTGCGTTGCTCTACCCTAGCTCAGCGACAGCAACAGAACAAACAGTGGCCCTACCTCCTCGCTGGTCCCTGATTTCATCAAGTTTCGTCTTTGCAGACTCTACCAGATGCACAAAGTCCTGCTCATATGCATCGAACAAGCTAGCAGGAGTGTGGTCCATAAAGTCACGGGAACTACTTTCTATTTTGGGCTGTCCTCAGCCATGGCAAGTCCAGGTTACTGTAGTGTGCAACCGGCTTGTGTTTGCGAGGATCCCGGACTCCAAC